>JAULBY010014457.1:0-21794 GCA_032358315.1 Ophiocytium majus | reverse complement strand
GGTGCTCACCAACCTCACCACAAGCAGTCAGGTGAAGTGTAGCTGTGGCTTGCTAGTGTAACTGTGGCTTGCTAGCGGAAGTAACTAACCCTTTGTGAAACGTGATTTCTCCTCCAGCGCTTCCAATCAATCAAATAACGGCAAGCTGGGGCGACGCAATGACATCTGTGAGGCGTGGGTGTACTGCTGGCTTACCATGCGGGAATGGAACTGTGGAAGCAAGCCCGCCCCCTATGCCAGCTGTGTTTCCGTAGAAAGTGACATTCACAAGCCGGGCAAAGGGGCCAAAGTATCCGTCGATGAGCATGGCACCCCCAGCACCGAAGGCCGCATTTCCGGAGAAACGAGTATCTGAGATTGAGATGTTTAAGTCACTGTTATCAGAGGAACGTGACTCGGTGGTGATGGAATCCATGCGCCACATCACAGCACCCCCTTCCTGGGCCCGATTGTCTGCAAAGATACAGCTTGCCAGCTGGTATGGCGAGCTGAAATCCGTGTACAGAGCTCCACCCGCCGCTGTGGCACTGTTGCTGCTGAAGTTTGAAGCCTCCACAAACATGTAGGAACCATGCACTGCGCCCCCAAGCGACGCTGCACACTGATCGAAAGTGGTGTTCAGAATGGTGTTGCCGAAAAACCCTGCAACGGCGCCGCCAGCTTCGGAAGACGCACACTGTGTGAACGTGGAGCTGCGCACACGTATATCCCCTCCGCCAAAAACATTGCCACAGATGCATCCACCACCACTCATAGCACTGTTGGATTGGAACGTGGAAGACTCAACTTCCACGTTGCCTTGTGCCCACACCGCCCCCCCCCTGGCTTCGACATGTCTGTTAGTCGCTGCACAGAGGCACAGTAACGTCGCAATTTTGATGTCAAGGCGTACGTCGCCAAGGCGCAAGACGCGGAGTCTACTCTGAACGACGCGAGAGCGCGCATCATGGCCACAGTGCAGCGCTACATGGAGTCACTGGAGCTTTTGGGGGCTCTTCACTCCCTCCTGTCCGTCAAGGCGCTGCCGGACAGCATGTCAAACTACTTTGAGATTGCGTTCAGCAACGCGCACAGGGGGTATGTGGCAACCTTTGCAGCTGACCTGCTGGACGGCGACGGCTGGCGCAAGATCACCATCACCATGCACAACAAGGTCACCGCAGACATGATGAACGTCGCTGTGGCGCTCACGCACATGCAGCTGGCATTCCTGGACGACCCGTTTGGGTATGTGCCACCCCTAAAGCTACCGGAGAACATGGACATGTCTGCGATGCTGCAGGCCGCCGCCGCCGCAGTACCAGGCGGCTACAGCAACCGCGCCCCCCCCGCCAAGTCCCCCCAGCACGCCGCGGCAGCACTTGTTGCCGCCCCTGTGCGGCACCAGGCGTTTGCCGCCACCATGGACGCCGTGTTGGGAATTGACCTCACCCGCCTGCGCAGCTGCTCTCACAGCGGCGGCGCCATGGCGTCCGCTGCCGGAGTGGCGTCGTGGGTTCAGAACGAGGTGTGTGTGGCCCAAACGGTTGGGGAGCCAGATACTCTGCTGGGGCACAGCGTGCACCTGTGCGGGTCCCTGACCCTGGGGGATAAGATGGTGAGCTAGATTCTGGCGCGGCCGGGAGCGCACATGCGCCTGGCCACCTTCACAGAGCAGCTGGGCATTGTGGCTGGGAGCATGCAGGAGAAGCTGGGAGTAGAGCCGTCCGCCATGCCAATCAGCCTTGTGCTAGACGCGAGCAGCCAGGCGTTCACCTACGGGGGTGCCATATACCTGAACGTGGCGCCCGTGCTGCTTAACAGCACCCCACTGTTTCCCCTGAGTTCATCGCGTACACCAGGCAGTACCTGGCCCTGGTGCTCAGCCACGAGCTAGCGCACCGTCAGGTGAAGGGGCACAACACCGAGTTCAGCAGTGTCATGGGCAGCATTCTGGTACGCCTGTTGGGTGACCAGTTCAATGTTGGCCTTTCCGCAAAGCGCAGGCGCATTGCCTGAGGGGGCTGTTTTGGACTGCAGCGCCTTGCGGCGGCACATTGCTGCATGCTGAGCACGCAGGCGGCCTGTGCTGTTTGCGAGTCATATGCCCGGGCAAATACACCCATTGGATTCGTTTTGCTGCTTTGTTTGATTCTGTTGTTGTGTCTGCCTGCGCGAATGCATGCTAAAGAGCTGCTGTGGCGCGCACTGCAGGTGCTGCCAGGCGCTCGTGTGCTCGCTTTGCCTGAGCCGCGCTGGTCCTTGTATGTGGCTGTCGTACCATTGCTACATTTGAGTCACCTAGCACGGCACTCTCACTATAGCCTTGCTGTGCGGTACACTTCTGACACATCTGGCATGAACACGCCTAGTGCTGAGGCCTAGGCCTACGCGCCGTGCTGCCTGGGCGAGCGTATGCGGATGAAGCGGCGCTTTGCATCACGGACTGCTGTCTAGTGCCAGCACTTCACAACCTTGGTACAAAATGCTCGACAGTGCCACCGGATGTGCGCATATGGCGAAGGCTGCCAACAGCTGCGCACGAATGTGGTCAAATAAAACCCAAGACAGTCATACACAACCACATGCGTGCTGCAGATGCTGTGTTGTTTGCGAGCATACACCGGATTAGTTGTGCTGCATTGTTTGATTCGGTTGTTGTGTCTGCCTGCGATGAATGCACGCTACAGAGCAGAGCTGGTGCAGCGCGCACTGCAGGTGCTGTGCCTGAGCCGCACTGGTTGAACACGAAAGCATACCTGAGGTCTTAATCGTGGTGGGGCGCTTGTCATGGCCCTCCAGCAGCACTCACCTAATGATTCAATACTTTTAATTATATTTTGCGCAGTTACGAAAATCGACCGAGCGTCGTCCATCGCCCAATTTGGTTTTGCCGCGGTGAAAAGTAATTTGAGACTCTGATTGATTCAGGACAAACTTCAACTCCAGAGATCAGAATTTAAACTCCACTACAGCCAGCACAACTATTAGTTCAACTGCAGTACAACAACACTAGACCGTCTACTTGCACGCCCCCTACTTGGACGTGGTTCTGGAATCACTCCGACTTGGCTGTGACTGACTGCGCCTTTCATGTACAACGACATCTGCTACTGAAGTCTTAATCGTGGTGGGGCGCTTGTCATGGCCCTCCAGCAGCACTATAGATTGTCACAGCTAGAATCGGTTCCGTCACGCCACGTCAACCGGTACCGATGAAACGCCAGGGAGCGTCACGGAGCGTCACCGATGAGCGCTTTGGGGGGTGGGTGATATGGTCATCGATTGGATGGTCGTGTGGCCGCGCCGCGATCGCGCCATGACTATAGCGGCCAGGGAAATCGGTTGCGTCGCGAGGTGTGCGATTGCCTGAGCGATTTGGCGGCGTGTTGGCGTGAGTGTTGACGAGGTATGGCAATCGCGTGAGGCCTATATTAGTGAATCGAATTCTGCCGATCGCTTGACAGCCCCATCGCGCTGTAACCAATTAGGGCTGTGCTTTCCCTCCTAAGCGTGCCTGGTGCATGGCGCTGCCATCTAACAGCACTAAGCTTGCGGTAGCGACGGTTGCGGCAGCCCATGGTGGGGTGCTGAGTCAACCTTTGCAAAGTCATTTTATGCCGGGGTTGCACCAGCTTTTTTTTTTAACCAACGCCCCCCTCCTGCTGGCTTTACTGATGGCGCTGGACTGTCAGCAACGCTGGGCTGCATTACACAGGTGTGTGTAACGAGGGAGAGCAATCGATTGGTGCGTCTATTGGTGGATCGATTTGTGCCGGCCCTGCTTCCGCCCCTGGCGCACAGCGCTGAACTTCCAACAACGCTCGGAGTGCCCTGGACGCTTATATTTTGTTTGGAGAATTCGACGGAGAGACACAAAGTTTCCCCTTCGCGTGTGCGCCAGCCCACACACATGCACAGTGGGAAGAGCAGTCCCCCCACACACACCAAGGCCCGGCTTCGGTGCACTGGCGACGGGAGGTTGTGACAGGCTGGTGGTCACCTCTCTTGGCACCGCTTAAGGGGGACTGTAAGGTATGAGAGCGTGGACGCGAGTCACAGCAACGTGTGCGTCTCGGGTGTGCAGGGTTCACTCATTGTATCCGCAGCCGTACACATGCACCAAACCCCGCAGGCGCGCACGCGCTCACGGCGGCTGGCGGCACAGCGGGCAGCGGCCGCCACCCCTCCGGTAGTGGGCGTTCAAGGCGCTTTACTCGCGTGCTGTGCGACTGTGTGTGGTTGCGCTCAATCTTCCTGTTACACCGCCACCATCTCGCGGCTGCCCCGCCG
Organism: Ophiocytium majus; assembly: GCA_032358315.1. Classification (NCBI taxonomy): domain Eukaryota; class Xanthophyceae; order Mischococcales; family Ophiocytiaceae; genus Ophiocytium; species Ophiocytium majus. The sequence continues at coordinate 17,522 of JAULBY010014457.1, read as the reverse complement.
CCGCTGCCGCTGTTACCGCAGTCACCCACGGCCGCCATCGCCGCCGCCATCACTGCCGCAATCACTGCGGCCATCCGCACCGCAGTCGGTGCGCCGCCGACAGATTGCACGCGCAACGTGTCACACAGTATGTGTGAGGTGCTGGCCCTCTGCGTTGTTGCTTTACTGTTGGCATATGCAGCCACGCTGCACCCGTGGTGGGCGCTGGGCTTGGCCGTCGTGGCATGCTTGTGCCTGGCATGCTGGTGCCTGCTCAGCCAATGGCTTGAAGAGGAGAGGCGGCGCCAGGAAGAGGAGCGTCGACGGCAGCGCTGGCAGTGGCTGGGCTCAGTGGGCGCCGGCATTGCCATCGCCGGCGCAGCCTTGCTGACCGTAAGCTTGGAGTCCGCAGAGGACGAGCGGCGGCGCCACGCTGCGCAGAGGTCGAGCGGCGGCGCCACGATGCCGGCATTGAAGTTGCCGCAAGCGTTGCAGCAGATGCTCCAGAGCCAAGCCAGCGTGCCGCCCGCCGGCGTGCCGCGCGCCGGCATGGAGTCCGCAGAGGACGAGCGGCGGCGCCAAGATGCGCAGGGGACGACATTGCGGTTTCCGCAAGCGTCGCAGCATATGGTCCGGGAGAACGCCGGCACACCGGCCGGCGTGCCGCACTTCAAGGTGCGCATGGCGATGCGCGCCGCCGTACTCGACCAGACGTTTGCGTTCAAGACCGCATGGGGTCGGGGCGGCGGCGGAGCGTGCCCGCAGTGCGGGGCGCGGCCAGGCACCTTTGAGGCAACGGCGGACCACTACCCGGAGCCATTTGTGGACATCGCAAACAGTTTTTTGAGGCGCTGCCCTCACCCGTACCCATTCACCAAGCAGCACTTCATTAATTATGACAGTGACAGCAAGGTACGCTTTGCGCGGAACGGTGGTGCCACGCACAGTGCATGGGTTGAGGTGTGGCGGGCACACCACAGCCACTGTGGCCTGCGCATTCTGTGCAAGTCATGCAACCGCACGAATGGTCGAACTGGCGCATCACAGCTGCTGTGTGAAAACTAGAGGGTGCTTCTGGTCATGACAAGGCAGCTACAAGGGGTGGGCCCGTCACGCCCGTGCCATGTTGCGCCAGTGTGTCATAATGGACCAGCTAGGTCTAGTGTAGCAGGCATTTCCATGGCAGCAATGATGCCCTCCCTAGCTTGCGTCCCCTTGCCCGGCTGATGGGAGATGCGCAGTGCTTCTGTGGCAGGGCCCCATGGCATCACTTCATTCTGTGCTGATGACCATGTTCACATTCATTCATTTACTTGGCATGGGGACACGCCACACGGCGGGCGATCCAGAGCATGGGGACAGGCCACACGGCGGTCGATCCCTTGAGCTGTCTGTCGCTGACAGCTTCTTACCGATTTCATTCGTTGCAGCGCACACGCACGTGCGACTGCAGGGGAAGCCTGAATCACACCTTTTTTGTCTTCAGCACCTGCAGCTGTGTGGAGGTGGTGTCGTGCCTTGCTATGCTGTTGGGTGAGGCACTTCCACAGCTTCTTTTTTTTTGCATTGGCTGATGGCAGCTTGGACTGATGACTGCAGCTCTAGGTGGGTGTGTGAGTAGTTCGCACTCTGCGCTGGCTGGTACCCGGACAAGCTGTTTTCATACTACTTCGATTTTTGCATCAAGGCTCGTTATACGCGCACTGTCATTGCACATGTGCAATGACCGAATATTTTCAGGCACGCAGCAGTGCGCGTAGCACACGGGCTGTGAGTTGTTGATGCTACAAGCACATGTATGTCGGTTCAACGTGCCTGCAGCTGCGCCAGTGCGCGTAGCACACGGGCTGTGAGTTGTTGATGCTACAAGCACATGTATGGCGGTTGAACAACAAGTGAACTGATGCTTTACGTGTTTGAAGTTGTTTACTGGCTCTTGTCACTACAGCATGCAGACTAACATGGCTGTACATGGTGACATACGGGTTGGCGCTCGAGTTGTACTGGAGTTGCAGTTCTTGTATCATGAGTTGAAGGTCTTGTGTCATGATCTGAAGTTGCGCATCCTGAATCCTTCAGAGTCTCAAAATACTTTTCACAGCGGCTAAAAATCCAAAATGGGCGACGGACGATGCTCCCTAAATTTTTGTAACATCGCAAAATATTTTTTAGAATTGTAAATCACTAGGGTGAGTAAGGCAAGAGTGTCGTGACAAGTGCCCCAGCACGATGGAGACTTTGGGTGTGATGCACGGTGTACATGTTGGGTGTGTCAGTTGTTGCCCATTTAAAGTGTGGTTCAACCACTGGGGCACTTGTCACGACACTCCGAGTCCAGCCTTACTCACCCTAGTCTAGTGATTAAGAATTCCTTATAATGTATAATAAACTTCAACCTCAGACATCAGAACTTCAACTCCAGTACTGATGAATTCGATAAACCCGGGGTCAGAATGTCTTAGCATTGCCATTCTGTGCAGCCGCGACCTGTGCATGCGCCTGTGCGACGGCATTTTGAACGCCTGCTCCACTGTACTGGGCACACTATGAAAGCATATCTCGAGTCCTACCCATTCCGCACCCGGTGTACACATTAAATTTTACCTCTGCTAAATCTGACGGGTTTCAGCCAAACGTTAGTTGAAGAAAAAACCCGTCGGAACAGCAGCAACCCCCCCAACTTCGCCAGGAGAGAGCAGCAGCAGCAGACCCCAGCTTCTCTGCCTGCTAATACTCTCCCAGTGCTGTGCATGAGGGGTGCTGATTGGCCGCTTGAATCAAGTGTGAGAGTTACGCTGGCCCTTGTACATGGCTGTCACATCATTGTTTAAATATGATTCACATAACACGGCACTATCATGATTGTGTTTGTTACTTTTAAAATTAGCCTTGCTGTGCGGTGTTGCGGCTTTGCCAGGGCCGCAAGAAGTTATCGCACCGCGACTTTGCAGCACAGTTCAGCCTCTACGGCCCTGTGGCCGCCACGCACTTCACCGTCGCCGCGGGCGGCCACTGAAGCGCCTGCCACTGACACGGCTCATGACGAGGAAGCGGTGCGCCTGAGCAGCAGTCGGCGGCTAGGATGCACGTGCGCGTTAAACACGGTGGGGCAGCTTTGTGAGGTAGGGACTCCCGGCGGCGGTTATATCCTATGGCGGACCCGCCTGCCCACGCTTGTGTACCACAACTGATATGTTGGCCGCCACTGTGCCGCCCTATTTTCTGCCTAGGCAGCAGCTACCAACGTACACCAAAGTGACACTGTGCTCGCGGCCTGCAGGTCACAGCCAGTCCGGCATCCCACTTGGCCCTGACGGCTGGTCTGCCATGCTGCCGCACACTAGGACACTGTCTGACATGGTGGCAGCAATGTGTGTAAACCTGTCCATGAGGTAGGGACTCCAGACGGCGGTATATCGTATGGCGGGCCGGCCTGCCCACTTGGACGCCCCGCTCGCCTCTCGTTGTGGTCCAGTGGTGGTGGCCGCTCCCGCGGTGGTGGCGCCCCAGTGTGTGTTGGTGTGCGGCAAAGTTGCGAGCAAGCAAGCCCCCCACGGTGTGCCAAGCGATAGAAACCTCACCTGTCCATGGCAGCGAGCAGCGCCGGTGAGCTGGGCCGGTGGCAGCTGCGCCTGTGTGCGGGGCAGACACTTGGGGGAGCATGTCAAGGACAGGAGGGTGCTGGAGCCGCACCTGCGGGTGTGTGCCAGTGGGCATGTGTGTGAACCCACAGTATGTGGCTCGCACAGGCTGGATGCAGCCACTGTATACAGTAAGTAAATACAGTAGTACTTTTGCAGCATGTACGTATTGTATGATATTTGAGCATACAATGTGTGCGCCATGGTGCTCATGAGCAAAGAGGCATCAACTTCAATGTCAAAAGGTGCGCACATGCCCTCATGTCTCCATGACTAATACACAAACTTTCAATTTGCACAGCAGCGTGGCGCCAACGCGGTGCTGTGCCGGATACCTGGGCTCTGCAAGTCTGCACAGAGCTGTCTGATGCAGTAGTTGATGTTAGGGCCATGTGAGCAAGAGTGGTGTTGTGTGCTGGTCACTTAGCTGGTGCCCAGCAATGCATGACCAACATTGGACCATACCTGAATGCGCAGCAACTGTAGGTACTGTCATATGCCGCAACCGCGGTGACCGCCACACATGCTGTCGGTGCTGCTTGGCGGGCATTTGCGTGTGGGAAGGAAGCTCCTGCCCCTGGCGTGTCCCTGGTTAGCATTAGGTTGACGAGTTCGTACTGGCAGGGGGGTCCCTTGTGATGCTGCCTTGGCAGGCATAGCATGCACAAACCAGTGCGCCAACGGTGCCAGTATAATAGTGCACATATGGTACCGATGCATAGCTATAGTTGGTCTCTGGCGAATGAAATGGTAATGCGACACACAGGCCCACGGCACACGCGCCTGCAGCACAGAGAGGTCAAGCCCGACACGGGTGTACCTGGGCTCAACAACCTTTTTGGTGTCTTTCACAAGTGTGTGTGTGCTCAGACCCCCCCTCCTCGCACCTGTGATGAAAGCACACACGCTGCCTAGGTTGTGGGGGCGAATGCTGTAATCTCCCCCGCCCATTGCCACACCCTTCTGTCAGCTGTGCTACAGTGCCACGCAATTGTAGTTTAGCAATGGCACGGTTCATTTTGTGAGAGCAGGAATCATCACAGCAGCGGCAAGTTTTGGTAGGTGGCGGCCGTTGCCATTTGCTGCAGGTGCACTGTCTTTTTCACAAGAATTTGAAAAGTAATGCGTCTTCATTGCCACTTCAGAAAGGCTGAGCTAACTCCGATACACAAGGCTGGGAAACACAAGCTGCACAGTAGCACCTACTCTGGATACCCACATACTACCGTAGCTTATTACTTGCACTCAGGGCGTACTACAGTAGTAGTACTTGACACGCGCAACCGGTGCCAGTTTGGTCTGCGCCTATGCATGTGCTGCTCACGTGCTACTACAGTAACTGTGGTAGCTGCTGGCGGGTGTGTGTGTGTCTGTTGTTGCCCTCAGGCTGTCACGCCGGCGGGAAAGGAACACAATCTCGCATGAATTCTTAAGGCGTAAGCGACTACAGTATGCATGGCGCTCGTGTGGTCCCTCCGCTGCCGCCTGAAGCCCTGCAAGGAGTGCAAGCATCCAATCAATTTTTATAGATAGTGAAGTTATCCGTGGAAATTCAATGCCTGCTTGTTTCTTATTATTTTCAACCGTCCTTCACCGTTCTTCATACCGGTCCGATCATCAGCGACCAAATCACCTGGAAGGGCTGGAGGGCCCATCCATCGCGTTGTGCGGCACCCTTGCCCATTTGGTGCATTGTGGGCCCTACCCACCGCCGACTCCCCACTGCCCTAGTCCTGGTTCAGCGGGCCGAACAGCTTCCCTGGGCTTATTGCGAGGTACTGCAGCATGCTATCCATGTCAGCCTTGGCGTGCGCCGCAACTGGCTCCGGCGTGCTGCTCTCAACGCCGGCGCCCTCGCTGCAGCGTGGGAAGTCCGCCCTGCGCACGATGCTGCGCAGCCGCAGCACGTTCACGAGCCTCGCGAAACACTCGCTGTCGTGATCCTCGAACACGGCCCCGTCCGCGTTCAGCTGCGTTTTGCCAATGCTCTCGCGCCACCGCGCGGCGCCGTACTTGACGGCCAGCGGCGAGTCCGCGAAGTGCGAGAGTGTTACGCACCCCACGCAGAGCGTGCCCACACGCCCGCACGTTGCGATGTAGGCGATGTTGTTGTGCACGCCGCGCACAGCGGTGGGGAGGGTTGGCGCGGTGTCGCGCGCGTGGCGCTCCAGCCAGGCGTTCTTGGCGCCGGCGGCGTCTTCCGGCGACATGCCGGCGGTGCGCATGAACTCCACCATGGCGCCCTTCTCGGCATCGAAGAGCTCCCTCTCCTCGGCGGCTGACACGAGGGCGGCGTCCAGCGTATCCAGCTGAAGCGGGGCCACGTGGCGACGGCATGTGGTCGTGTCACAGTGGTTAGTAACTAATCGGCATGTGCGCTTTTGAACATGTGCACTCCTGGCACTTCACATGCCATCATGGCAACGTGCACATTGCAGTCCACTGGCATTGTGCACATGGTAATTTCACGCCGGCCGCCTTCAAAGCAGTGCAGCAGCTGGCCGCCAGTAAGCGCGGGCATGCAAAAAAAATTGAAGTAGGTAGCTTCAGAAAGCCTCCAGCTTCACAGCCTTATCTCATGGGCATCAGTGCCACAAGGTATCGACTGCGCAAGCGCATGCTCTGACCACTTGCAGCCCGAGCACGCGCGTCATGGCCAGGAAGTTTCTGTCTTCAAGTTGAAGCTCGTGCAACTGGCGGCCCCGAACGCTCACCTGTTGCTTGAGCCACCCCTGCAAGCCCGGCCCCAGCGCATGAACCGGGGCTGACAATGCTGCCATGTCGTCGCGGAACGACATGCAGGCACCCGCATTAGTTGTGTCGCAGATACTAGTAGGCCTGTCAGTCTTGGTGGTGGCACGGGCAGCAGTGCTGGGGATGGGGCCAGCAGGCACTTGCCAGACGTAGACATCCTTTGGGACTTGGCCTGACTGCGTGACGGGCAGTGCTGCGTAGGCATGGGTGCCTGTACCCCACCGCAGCCCCGGTCCGTAATCTCCAAAGTATAGATCACTACTCCCCCCAAAACCAACCCACGACCTGGGGTTCCAGCTCACATGGTTCGTCAGGCCTGAGATGGCGTTGGCACGCTGCACTCTGCGGCTCCCCGTCACCGCCACAGTGAACAGGAATGAATCAGGGTCCTGACGATTCTGCGCGGCTGCAGTCCACCCGACAGCTGTAAATCCGCCTAGGACATCGCCATTGCTGAGGACGCCCAGCACCACGAGGTTCTGCTTGTCGGTGCACCGATGCCTGAACTGCTCTATGACTGGGCCGTCTCGCGAGTGCTGGTACAGGAGCTCCCACGGCGCTGCCCACGCTATTGCCAAGCCACCCTCAGGCGGTTGGCCAAGCTGTGCGACATCTGCAACGTACTGCCGTAGCGTGGCCGCAGAGACATGGGCTGTGTCAACAATGCCCGGAAGTGTTGTTGGGGCTGCCAGCCCAAACAGCGCACAGCAGACCTGCGGCACGCATGCAGACGAGGGAGAACAAACATCCTCTGTTAAGAGACATTCAAAGCACTGTGGGTGACAAACACAATGTCGAGAGCATTACAGCTATAACAAAGGCCAAGACAATATCACGCCTTCGCACAACTTCAAGGCAACTGGTAAAGTTGCCACTACTAGCAGCTGTAGCGCACACGCGCCGCCTCCTGCCGACAGCTCCTCGTTGCCGTGCTCCGTGCGCCAAGGCCATCGTGATACCGCTTGAAGCGACGCTTCCTCTGTAACGGCGCTTAACTTCTGCCGCCAACAGCACAGGACCTGGTCTCTATAAGATACCGGTTCTGTTTGTAGCACCACCTATGGTAGGTTCGATAAATGCTACCCACTTAAAAAAAAGTACTTGAGGTACTTGAGTACTTCAGCAGTACGGTAATATGGTTGAACATGGGGGCAAGGCAGCAGAAGCAGCTCAAAAATTGCCAAAACTGGCTGGAACCACCTGCTGCGCCAGTTGCTCCAGCTACTGCGCCCGCCGGGACTCCATTCGACATGTTCTTGCAAGTGCTGTCAATTGACTACTTCTTGAAGTATCTTTCCTCAACAATGTACTGTTACGAAGTCCCAGGTACTTTTGATACTTCAAAGAACTGGAGTGAGCACCAGAGAAGATTGGCAGTGCTTACGGATAACTTACAATTATTGCGTTTGGCAATGGGAGACGTGTGCAGGAGCAGTCCAGAAGCGGTTTACGCTTGCCGGAACCGCTCACCACACCAGCTGCGCTCACGTGTACAAGTCTGTGCCTCTGTATGCCACCAACACAATAGAGTCATTCCCACAGCAGGTTACTGTAACAGTTGTTTTGTTTTATCAACGAGTCTGGGGCGCGTGCCATGCGCTGAGCGTGCACAGCCGGCCCCAGCCGACAGTGCCCACCGTCCAAATCGTACCGCTCTCTCCATGGACTGCAGCAGGTATGCCCTGCTACCTGTGAAGTTCCCACGCAGTGACTACCCGGAGCCCCCCCCACCCCCAAATCTACTACTACACGTAGTATAGCAAAGCATCTCAAAGCCCAATGAACTAGTGATGGCACAGTCCTGCCATGCAATGTCTCCCTGTCCAAGTTGGAATCTGCTGATATCCCTGTACACTGCGAGATGCATTCAGCACAAGACTTGCCTGCACACCCAGCAGGTTGTCCCCCTGCTCTTGGCAGAAGGGTGAAATATCATAGGCCGCACAGTCTTCCTCCGCCTCCACTGCCCTTGCATATGCTAACAGGGCCTTGAGTACCGGCCGCAGCCATCTCGAGTCGAGGTCCAGGAACACGCGCCCCGCATGGTCTCGCGGCAGGACGTGGTCCCAGCGCCCCGAGAACATGTGCTGCAGCAGCGTGCCCGGCACCGCCGTCAGTACTCTGCGCTTTACTGTGATGGAGTCACCGCCAACATTGAGGGTAACCAGCTCTTCAGGCTTGTAATCCTGGGGAGGTTTGGGAGGAGTAGAATGCCGCGGGGTGCAGGCGCATGAGTATGGCGCACTCTGCATGAGGTTGCAGCTTTAATTGTGCCTTGTCAGCTGCCGTGTGCATGGCATTCTTTGTGCATGCAGATGCTGTGACCACCAGTACCAGACCAGGCCCTTGCAACATGCTACATAGTACATGGTATCACATGTGCCTCACGCAGCACGCATCAGCGCACATGTTTGTATGCACGAGACGAACAACTGTCTGCCACAGTGTCATTGCCATGGATGCACGTCATGACCCACAAAATCAGCAGCATTGTGACAATAGAAACATGCTTCAGGCAGCGGCGTGTCCCTGTGGAGCAACCTTACTACCGCACTGAGGTTGCAAGGGCATGGTCATGCCCCCTACAGCTGGACCTGGGTGTACAGTAGCATCGGTAGGGCACTTCACAAACGGAGGTGAGGCCTGCATTCAAGTTGTGGCCTATGCCGGTGGTGCTCAGGTGTTGAACTTCAAGTCCCTTGCAATGTAGGTGAAAGCCTGGTTTTACTAGCATTCGGGTGCTGCATTCCCCAGGTATGACTATAGTCAGTGCAGCAGCAACTGTTGTGTGCTCTGCTCCAGCAGTGCTGATGGCTTTGAATATGCTGAAGTAGCATTTTCAGATGTGATGCGCGCACCAGAACAAGTACCTGCTGTGACAGCGCGTCCCGCGCAATCTCTTGCTGCAGCTCGGCTGTGTCCTCCTGGAGCTTGAGCTGCTTAGTATAAAGCATCTGCTCGCAGGTCAGAGAAGAATGGCGGCGCATGGCAAGTAGGTACCAGTGACATGTGAACAACAAGCCACATGGAGCGCATGACGTGGCTGCTCCAAGTCGAAGGCTTCACTGATGGTCAACATGACTGGGTCTACCACAAAAGCTTCCATACATATGCTGCTGTAGTAGAAACAATACATGCTGAAGCAGAATAGCAGTCACTGTGCCTGCTGGCAGCAGCAGTACTTGCCGCAGACTCACGCCCACCTGCATGATTGTGTGGAGCTGCGTCCTCAGCTCAGCTTCCTTGTCCCGGAGCTCCCTCGGCAGCTCGGCCCCAGCAGCGTTCGCCCCTTGTCTCGCCATTGTTAACGTGTCAAATGACCTTCACTTCTGGGCGTGCATTTCAGGAGGAGCAAAGCGATTGTTCACGTGGAGGCACTGCTGAATATACCCGGGAGTAGGCGTGCGCCATGGTGCTGAGTGCACGCGCTGAGTCCCATGACGCAGCCGCCGGTGCTGTTGCCTCTAAAACAACTAGGCAATGCACTGCCGCTGCACACACCGCCGCTGGCGTCATGCGGTGCTGCTGCAAAGCACGCATGCAGGCGCCGCCGTGTGGACATGTGTCACTGACCATGTGCCTGACGGCAGCGTTGGTCCCGGCAACGTGTCTCACCTACTGTTGGCGCTTGGTGCGCCCTGTCCACGGTCTGGCGCCGTGCGTTCCCTCGCCCCGCCGTGCGCCGCGTGCTGATGTGTGTTGTGTGAGCAGTTGCTTTTGCGGTGTTGCGGTGCTCGGCGGCCCCTTCGCCGTAACGGCAACTTGAAGCCATTTTTTTCGTCTCAGAATTCGAACGTGCAAGCGGCTTCACACAACGACACAAACCGTGAGATCATGGAGCCAGCTACCATGGCGGACATCGCCGGACTTGGTGGGGGGATCCCCCCCCCCACACACACTTCTCTGCACAACGTGAACGAGCTAGGAGCCACCTGTGGCTCGCCTGGGGCGGTCATCACAGGCTGTGGTGGGGCAACCAGCTGCACCTGATACAGCTAGCCGTGCGGGGTGGCGATGGCGCTGCCGCCGAGGTGGCACCGTGCATGGGGGCGGTGGTCCTCCCACTTGCAGGTATGTGAGGTAGGGACTCCCGGCGGCGGTATATCCTATGGCGGGCAGGTATGTGTGTGTGTGTGACCTGTATTTTTGTGACCTGTATTAGCACAAGATCTCTGGAGCATCAACGCGCGTCGCTGTGTGAGGTAGGGACTCCCGGCGGCGGTATATCCTATGGAGGGTCGGCCTGCCTACTCGGACGCCCCACTCGCCTCTGGACCGGGCTCCGGTTGTGGCGGTCCAGTGGCGTGGTGGCTCCCCCGTGGATGGTGGATGCGGCAACTTGAAAGTGCAGCAAGCTGTGTGTGTGCGCTAGCCCGGCAGGGCAATGGGCGCCGAAGGCAAGCAGTGGGGACCGGCACACACACACCCTGGCAGGTGCCGTACGGTGCGGGCGTTTAAGTTGATGTTTTTTGGATGGTGTGGGTGGGGCGAGTATTGGTTGTTCAGGTCCCAGGTGTACACCATTGGATTGCGATTGGCAAGCAGCCAGCTAGGGTGCAGAGGGTATATATGCAACAGCATTGACTCATGCTGTGCCGCGCTTTCAGAGAGTGTTGCAGCCACTGGCTTTCAATTTCAATGCGGCACTAAGCTTCTCGACAAGGAAGCCCGGAACTCTCGCGCACCACGCCCGGGGCCCATTGCTGTGCAAAGCTTATACTACAGTAGTATATTATACGGTATCACTTTGCAAGCTGATGCAAGCTAGCTGATGCGGTGGTGGCAAGGTGCGGCCATGAAACATGCGTGTTCCTGTTATGCCGGCCCTGCCCTCAAGCAATGTCAGTAATAGTGTGCAACACACCAGAACTGCACAAGTGCTGTAACAGGTGGCTAGCCAATGACCGCCACGTCTTCGGATGTCATCTTGTGTGGTGTCGACGTGTCCGGGGGCATGGCGCTGCAGGTGCAGCACACCACTAGACTAAGTGTTCAAAGTAGGGCATGTCGTCTTGTGCATCAAAGGGCATCTTGGTGCAGCATGCTGCAGACACAACGAAGAGGTTGCAGTAAATAAGGTTATGTTGTGATGACTACTATGGGTTGTGCTGCCCATGGGTGTCAAGAGCGTCTTGTTCAACTAATACTACAGCTGTCACGGTTGCCTACAGCAAATTGAATCAGCTGCACATGATGGAGCTCGGACCGCCAACAGTAGCACCGCATGAAATGTTGAAGCGCAGATCTGTACTAGATATCCCAGAATATGTGAATTCCACATATTACGCGTACGCAGACATCACATTTGCAACACCAAAGGACCAACGACGCCATCAGGGGAAGCCGACCGTGGTATTTTTGCCAGGATTGGAGTTTAGTTCTCTTAGCCTGCTACGGTACACGGACGCATTGGCGCCTGCGTTCAACATGGCATTCGCATGCTGCAGTCTTGAGAGCAGTGCTAACTTCACGCACATGGCCAATGCGATAACACATTACGTGAGACACATTAGCAGTAATGTGGTGCTGGTTGGCGAATCATTTGGCGCAATTTTGGCGCTGGAGGGCGGCTCACGCGTGCCGCACAAGGCTAGGGGTGTGGTGCTTTTGAACTCAGCTACAGCCTACCCTAGGTCATATGCGTCAGCCGCGGTTGTCAAGGCACGAAGTCTGCAGGAATGGCAGTACAAAATAGCCATCGTGTATGTGCTGGCACTAAACTCACGAGGCACTTCGATCAGTGCGCACAACGTCCAGCTCATGATTTACATGTTATGCAACATGATCCTGCTTAAGAAGTCGACACTGCTTAATAGAGTTGACAATTGGATTGTGCAAGGTTTGACACACATGACGGACAGGAAGTTGAAAACATTTCCCGTAAGAGCGGTCGTTGTTGCAGGCGAACACGACACCCTTTTTCCATCCGTGCAGGAAGGGGTCCTTTTGCAAGAGCTGATTCCACATTGCACATTGATAGTTGTACCAGGGTGCACACACCTTGTTACTTCTGCTCAATTTGATCTCAGAAACTGCATTATTGAGCATATTAAAATATAACAGACAAACATGCAGCAGCCACAATCAGCGACAACGCACCAGATTGGCCATGATGTGGTCAGCATGCAGCAATTTCAATTATGTCACAAGTGTTTGCACGGCACCCCATGTATGACCCTGACCCCGCACACAAAGGTAAGTCACAGGCACACTACGTATCCGTGTTGCCGCGTGCTTAAAATATGAAATGGACCCAGGCAGTGCAAGCTTCTCCACCTGCCTTGATGTGCTCTTCCAGCCTAGTGTAAGCTGCGTTGACACCAACTGTGTTGTCCGACTGTGCATGCATTTTGAAAGCGTGCTGCAGCTCCTCGAGTGTTAGGTGGGGCTTCTTGACGCAAGAAAGCGCCAGCAGAGGCAACGGGCACTGTCCGCCATGGCCTGGCGGGCGTGCTACCTCCAGGTGCATACCCGCAAAGCACCTGGGGCATCGGTGAGATAACACTCTGATAAAGCTAGAACTCTAACCTTACACCGTAAGCCGGTGAAGGAACAATCTCAGGCGGGCAGTTTGACTGGGGCGGTCGCCTCCTAGTGACTTTGAAAAGTTAATCCAAGTCTTTCCTGTAAGGCTGGAGCCAGCCGAGGAGACACTCAGGTGTCTCCAGGTGAGACATGGAGCGGGTGGCTGCATGCCCAACGTGGGCACATGTGAACAGCATGCGGTCAGTCTCGCAGCATGTCCATGCTGCAGCCACACCACCGCGTGTGCACATAGAGGGCACATAGCATGACCATCTACAGCGCCTCTACGCACGCATGACAGATCACATGTAAGCACCAAAGTACCAACTAGAGTAGTCTTCCCTCACGGAATGGTCTCCACCTTGCTGTGGTGTGAGGGCTTTGGTGCGACGCAAGCCACCTCGGTACTGTACCAAGCGAGACCTCAAGTAGACCACGGTATTCGTGTTAAACGCGTGCTCCCCTGGCTATCACAGTCATCGTTGTACTGCAGCACTGCACTTGAGTGCTACTCACCAAGCATTCCTTGCGCGCGCCGTAGCGAAACCGCTGCTTTGCGGCGCACACTGCGTTACCAACTGACGGCTCATCATGCAGTCCGTGTTAGTGCTGTGCCGCATGCTGTGTTTGCTCGCCGCGCAGTTGCATCATGCAACGACCACTGCGAGGACCTGACAGTGCTGCTCTGCGGGCCCATGCCCTTCAGTACACCCATGGCGCCTCGGGGTTTTAACTTGTTCAAAAAAGCATGTTCAAGGGGGCCAAATTGCATTTCTATGCAGCGTGTCGCAACTGTTGGGTGCTCCCTAAGGCTTGCAGAAACGAGGCACCCCCATACACCATCTGTCGCACCGCGCACACAGCACCACTGCACAGTGTGCGCGCAAACCATTTTGAAGCACGTGCCAGCAGCATTCTCATCCAAACCTGCTGCAATATTGTGTGCATCTCCTGCCGCCTCCGCTTCTGTTGTTGCAGGCATGAGAGCAGCAGTGCCAAGTGGCCAAGTGCCAAGCGGTGTTTGGACTGCGCACTGGACCAGTGGACAATTTTTTATTTTCACAACAGCTGCGCTGGCGCAACGAGTGCGCCGCTCCAGTAGCAGCTGCCACAACGCAGTCACTTTGCGCTCACTACGCCACCTGCTTGCTGCAGCAGCAGCGTTGGCAGGTGGTGCTGTGCTGTTCTGACGTTGGTGCGGTGGTGCCTGGCATCCGGATTGGCGGCTGCTGCGGCCAGAAATAATCACTGCTAGTGATGGGTCACAGCGTGTTTTTTGCATTATACGCCGTATACGTATATAAATAGTAGTACGCCGTATAACGTATACAGATGAACGTATTTATACAGCAAACACGCCGTTTTTCGCGTTTCTTGGGCGTAGAAATACGCCGTAGTTTGTGTAAAGTATAAAATATGTTATACGCCGTGACCCATCACTAACCATTGCGTACATGATGTGCGGAGCTGCACACGTGAGCGCTTTACCAGTCAGTGTGGTGTGTGCTGTCATAGGTGCACTAGCACTAGCGCTGAGCAGGAGAGTTGTGTGCTGGCTGCTGAGCAGGAGTTGTTTGCGGCCAGCGAACGCAGGCACACACACGCACACCATACTGCCTGCACAATACAGACCAGCACACATCTATGCCACGTTTGACGCATGTACTATAGTAAATAGGTGCCTGGAGCTGCCTTCTGCTGCAGCCTGCCTCTTGATACATGTGCTTTGTGTCATGTGGCGCTGTTTTTCATCGACATGGTAGCTTGTGCACGCGCTGCACTGCGCAACAGCCCCCCCTGTGCTGCTACCCCATGTGTTGGCGAAGCCACTTGCAGTGCGTGTGGAAACCTGTGCGACCATGGTACAAGTGTGTTGCATCACGAGCGTGTGTACTACGTAGTAGAGCTGGGTGGGGGTGGGAGCAGGTCCCCTGGGACATGGGGCTGTAACCCGCTAGAGTAGTGCCTTGGCAACATGCCAGGCTTCCCTTACAGCACGCAGTGTTGAGCATTGCCAGCTTTTTCGCTACCTGTCTGACCTCCTTCTGGTCACATGCACCGTGTGCAAAGGGCTTTCCGCGCCCTCAGCGGAGTTTTATACTCCATAGTACAAGTACTACGCAGTATGTTTGGCTGCCACTATTTGACATGTGCAAGTGCAATACTGCGTGCCACGCCCCCCCCCCCCCCCTATGGCGCTGACAGGGGTAGTCAACCAACGTCCCGTGGGATTCAAAAGTTGTTTGTTTGCAAGCGTGCTGCACTGCAGAAGTACGGCAGCTGCACAGTGCAAGTGCAGCACATGTGATTGTGTTGTAAAGCTGCTCAGTAGCCGCGCATACTCTGTATCAGCCGCTTGAGGTGGCGCAACACAATTGCGTCTCTGGTTCTCTCATAGTTGTTGAAGTTGGCTCATAGTTGTTGAAGTTGGGCCAAATGCAGCGGCACATGCATTTGCTGAGCATGCAAGACAGATGACCCACCAGTGCATGCGAAGCCGTGGCTGCAATGTACTACTGTACTATATTAACGAGAGTGCACTACTGTATTATACCATATGGTATCAATAAGAGTACAGTATACTTCTTCAAGTATATGGGGTACTGAAAGAAACCGCAGCACGTGCATAGCTATGTTCCCATTGCGGTACAACTACATACTTCTGAAGTGCTACTTCGAAGTATGCATAATGTTGACTCTATCAAACTGGGATGGGGCTTTCAAATTCCTGAGCGCATGCACTTCTTCAAAAGTACTTAAAAGTACTTTGCTGCAGCTCCGCTTGGGGCGCGGAGAGCTCTGCCCACATGATGATGTGAAAGAAACCTAAAAGGCTGCTCAGCCCAGATACTGCCGTGGCTGGGGCCAAATGCCAGGCCGAAACCTTGTGGGGTGATTTGCGCACTGGAAATCGCATGACCAATTTATTCATAAACGATGCCGCTTCTCCTGATAAACATCCTTTTCCAGGCCGCTGACATCTGCCTGCCTGCTGTACCTCTTACTGTGCCCAGTGCACGGACTTGTGAGCGTGCCGGTTCGGGGCCGTGCATGGCCATTCCTTCATGCCATGTGTGGGCATGCTTTTGCTATATTTGGTGGGTTTTATCATTGGTTTGAAAAAATCACAAGCCTCCTGGACTGCAAGTCTTCCAAGGAAATCATCTCCTGTATACATGATGTTGTAATTACAGCCCATGCATTCTTAATAGTTTTTTTCATGTGTGCCCTGTTTCACGCCCACAAAGTGCAAAATGAGTGACGCTACAGCACTAGTAGCCAAATGTGGGATACTACGTACTGCTGGTACTTCTCTGGAGGTTTATGTATTCATGTAGTGTGGAGGACAGGGCAGTGCTAAGGCTTGGTTGGCCCGGCAGCACCCTGGGGCATGACCGTTCCAGCACACAAAGCACAGCACCCACCACCACCACATCATCAGCATCACCATCATCATGAGCAGCAGCAGCAGCAGCAGCAGCATTGCCAAAACGAGCGCACAGTCGAAATCCGTCAAACCCATTGCATTCCCCCAAAAGAGGCAGCTGTCGCAACACGTGCCTCGCCTTTTGGTGAGCTGTTAAAGCGACAGGGCCAGCAGTGCTCGCCACAGGCGCATCTGCACTGCACACCAAAACCGAAATTGAGACGGTGCCCAGGGCAAGCTGCACAAGTGTGCCACTGCCCACTTCACCCAAACTCACCCCATGCTATGTACATGACCCTGTTGTCAAGCGCGTACGCCCTCCCCCCCCTTGAAAATTCCCATTGCCAGGGCACCACCCAAGTGCCCAGCTGCACAAATTGCATGCGACAGCCCAGGCTGCTGCCATGCCCCCCATATTAAGTACAGAAAACCCTACTATGTGCCTACACCCACCCACTTCCCCATTCCCATCGGTGCGCCGCCAGTGCCAGTTGCTGCTGCATCGCAAGCAACGCTAGCGGCAGCACACCCGTCTCTTTCCTTGAAAGCTGCTGGCTCAACAGCTGTGGTAAAAGTTGAAACTGCAGAAGACTCAAGGTGTGGCTACAGTGTGCCCCCCCCCACATGGTGCGAGGGAGGGGTATCATCTGGCGACACTGGTGAAACTGGTGTGGCTGCAACAGCAACACAGCAGCGGCACTACTAAAGTTTCATGCCGCCGCTGCTGCTGCTGCTGTTGCTAACAATCGCCACCCCCACTGCGCACATGCCGCCACTGCCAATCTTGAGTGACTCCAACTGCAGAGACACGTTTACCGCTGCGCCTTCACGTCCATACCTTACGCCTCGGTCGTGCTGCAAGCGCCAAGGGCACTGCACCCCGCTCCACGGCCCATTGCACCACCATGGCGGTGGCTGCGCAGCCCACCACCGCAGCCGCCGCGGCCACCGTGCTGTGCCTGTTCGCCATGCTGGTGCATGCCACGACCGCCACGGTGGTGCATGCCGTGCGGTCCCATGCCGGCGCCAGTGTGGTTTCCGTGGTGCATGCCATGGGGTCCCATGCCGCGGCCACCGCGCTGGTGCGTGCCGCCGTGATGCGCCATGCCGTGGTGACCGTCGTGGCGCTTGTTGCCGTGGCCACCGTGCATGCGCCCGATGCCGCCGTGCTCGTGTCCGGTGCCGCCATGCTGCCT
>JAULBY010014456.1:0-54526 GCA_032358315.1 Ophiocytium majus | reverse complement strand
CCCGCACGTGCTACAGCCGCTGCTGGTGGTGGACCAAACGGGGAAATCTCTTCCGCTTCTGCAGCAGCAGCGGAGCCCCCCTCTCCTTCCATCTCCCCCCCCACCTTGCACCTCCCCCCGTGTGCCCACAGCAAGCACAAATTTCAAAATTTGCATGAACTCGCCTCGTGTACACATCCATGATCACTGGTCAATGATCATGGCATTGACCAATCAGGGACCATGCACCCCCCACACACGGCCTGAGCTGGAGCCAGCCAAGAGCTGGTGTAGCGGCACCCACGGCTCTCAGCTCGCGCTCGTGAGAGCCCTGCACCCCTCACCACGACTCAGCTCACGAGCCCACGTGGGAACCGCGGCTCAGCTCGCACTCGAGCTGTGCTCGCACATGAGCCGTGGTAAACCACGGCTCAAGCCGTGAGCCGTCCTAAGCCCTGAAATTCATGCGCCCTCCCACATTGAATGAACCCAAACGCGTACATACATGTAATCACACATGCACAGAGCAAACTCAGATTGCATGTCACACGCCCCAGGTCAACTTAAGTTTCCGAAACCGCGAGTTCGTTCACATTTCACTTCCACCGCCGGTAATTGCAGTGCACGGTGGCGCAGCGCCCAGGTGCCACCCCGCCCACATAAATCCGCCCCACCACCTGCCACAGCCGTGTGCGGCGGCCTGACGTAAACTTGGAGCGCGCTTGGGATTCCCCCCACTCAGACAATTCTCTGCACTCAGTGGGTGCCCATGCGCCGAGCAGCAGGGAGTGTGTTTTGCTGTGGTTGCTGCAGCCCACCGCCTGCCGTCGCACCTTCCCCTCACCCTGTGATTGTCCTACTTGTGTGTTAGGCACCCACAAACCCTGCTGCCCGCTGCCCTTGCAACTGTGGCCTGTGGGGCCCTCCCTCAGCTGCAGCGGTGATCGCCAGCACCTCCCACTGCTCACCCCGTGCTGGCGAAGTTCCGCTGCTGCTCGCAACCACGGGGATGCAAACTTCGGTCCTATGCATTCGACGTTTTCCCTGCCCCCCAAACCCCCTCCACCCCCCCCCCAAAGTATGTGCAAACCCGTACGCGAGCCTGCGGTGCTACTGTAGGTCACAGCTGCTGAGCACAGTGGTATGGTGCTGCTGCTGCTCAGCGCTGCTGCAAGTGCTGAGCACCGCTGCTTGCAAGCTGCCCACCGTGCCGTGCACGGACGCCAAGGCTGCTGCAGCCGCCAGCGATCGCCCGTCGTGCTGCTGCCGCTGCCGTGGCTACCGCTAACCACCGCAGCTCACACACTGCCATCGTCCTGGTGGTGTCGGCTGGCAGCAAGCAAGCGCGCAAACGCACTCGTCCCATCCCCCCGTCCCTTCCCCGGTCCTTCTCCCGCAGAACTGTCCTGGGAAGCGTCCAGAGAACTGACTCCGGAACGGGCGCTGGCATCCAGCTCCGCTGCAGCACCGCTGCGCCTGCCGCCACTACCGCTGCTGCCATCCCGCCTGTTGCCTCCGCCGTCGCCTCCACTGTGCTGGCCTCTGGAGACGCCGTCGCCACCGCTGCCGCCGCTGCCACCGCTGTCGCCGCCTGTGCTGTCCTCGCTGTCGCAAGGCGACACGGTGCGTGACTGCACGCGCACGTGCACGCGGGGTCGTGCAGCCACACCATGACGGCTGCCGGCAGCGCCTGGTGACTGTGGCGCCGCGGCCAGGGCTGCAGAGGGCACTGCTGCGTGCGCCGCGCCCGTGCTGGCACCACCACCACAGCTCACGTCGTCGCCGCTGTCGCATGCGGTTGCCGGATGCGCCGCTCGCGGGGAGCCGGGCTGCCTGCTGCTGTGCAGTTGAAGTTGGTGTTGAAGTTGCACACCGCCGCCAAAGCTGCCGCCGCGGGCGTGTGCACCCGTGCCGACGCCACGTGTGCGCGCACCACCGCCTCTGCTGCCGCCGCTGGCGCTGCTGCTGCGCCGGTTGCTGTCACCTTCGTCACTGCTCTCGCACGGAGACACTGCTGGCCTGCTTCGCGGCGACGCTGCCTGTGCGGCGCCGCCGCCGCTGCCGCCACCCGCGCCAGCGCTGTGTGCCGCGGTCTGAAGGAAGCGCATCAGCATCGGCGGCGGCTCGGCGGCTGCTGCGGAGCAGCTGTCATCACGTCGCCTCTGCTGCTGAGCAGCACGCTCATCGGTGGCGGCACCTGCAGGCCTGAGTGCTGCAGCTGCTGCTGCTGCTGCTGCTGACGTTGGCGGTGGTGATGTGGAGCCAGCGCGCAGCTGCTGTGCCGTGCTGGGTGACCCATGCGAGAACACAAGCCTTGCTGCCGCCACTGCCGAGGGCTCCTGCTGCTGCTGCTGCTGCTGCTGCTGCAGAGAGCCCTGCCGCTGCTGAGCACCGTGCTGCGGCTGAGCACCAACAGGCGCTGTGGTGAAGCCACGCGCACCAGTGGGGCTGCCAGCCACACGCCTTGTGCCAGCAGCACCGCTGGCGCGCCCACTGCTGCTCAGCGCTAGCCACACCGCGGCTCGTGCGTCATCCGCCGTGCTGGCCGCACTTGCTGCTGAGCCACGCTTAGATGCTGCAGGCGGAGGTGAAGTTGCAGTTGAAATTGCTGCGGCAGGGCCTTGCTGAGACGGCGGCGATGCAGCCCTGGCGGCGGTGGCAGCGCCGTGCGGCAGCGCCGCCTTGCCGGCTGTGCCGTGTTGGGATGTCGGTGCTGCTGAGCTGCTGCGGCTGCTGCTGCTGCTGCTGCCGCTGCTGCTGCAAGCCGCAGGGGGCAGAGCTGCCGCGTGCCTGCCGGCGCGTGCAACAGCAGCCGCACCTGTGTCCTCCCCCAACGCTGTTGGTGCTGGTGTGGCAGGCGCGGAAGCAGCAGCGGCTGCTGCGGCAGCCACAGACGCAACCTGTGCCGGTGGTGGGCTGCCGCCACCAGTCGCAGACAAAGCCGCCAGCTCCAAAATGAGTGCAGCCGTGGCTGCACAGGATGGTGGTGCCGTGCCAGCAGCAGCAGGTGCAGCTTCAGCTGCGGAGCTGGAAGCAGTGGCAGCACGGGAGCCCTGCAGCAGAGAGCCAAGCGCGTGCTGCAGAGCCTCTGACAGCAGCGCCTTTGCCCGCTCGTCATCTCCAATCTTGAAGTTGAAGTTTGTGTTGTTGAAGTGTGCTGCTGCGGCCCCCGCTCCCCCCGCGCCCCCAGTGCCGGCGTCCACCCCATTAGCGGCAGCTGCGGTGCTCAGCGCCGCAAGCAGCGCCCCCGTGGCAGACGGCGGTGGCGGAGGAAAAGTTGAAGTTGTGGAAAGCAAACTTGAAGTTGTGGCACCGCTGCCGCCGCAGCCGATGACGCCCCCCTGCTGCTGCAGGAACGCGGCGGCCGCGCCATCGGCGGCGACGACAGGGGTGAATGGCGGCGGTGGCGCATAAGTTGAAGTTGAAGTTGAAGTTGAGGAAGGGTCGGGCCGCGCGTAGCCGCACTTGAAGCAGCGTGCACGCCCCCCGGGGACGGTGCGTCCGCAGGGGCAGCGCCAGGTGCCGAGTGCCACTGCCGCAGCCGCCAGCGAGTTTGCACTGGCGTCGCTGTCACGGTGCTCCTCTGCCATCACCACCGCCGCCGCCGCCGTCGCCGCTGCTGCACCGGAAGCCGTGCTGCTGTAGGCAGCGACAGGCGAGGCCGCGGCGGCGGTGCTGCCGCTGCGTGGGGACACAGGCGCTGCTGCCGCCGCCGCGGGGCTGCTGCCGGGGTGTGTGGGTGGCACAGCCGCCGAAGTGGGAGCGGAGGGGGTGGTGGGAGTGGCACGAGAGATGGTGCTGCCGCTGCGGGCGGAGCCCACAGCGGCTACCGCGGCGCCGCTGCCGCGGTGCGAGTGCGTGGCAAGGGGGGACGGCGGCCCGGCGCTGCTGGCGGAGCCATGGCGAGAGCGGGCCACTGAGACGCCTGCAGGTGGCCAGCGAGCCATTGTGGCACTGCCATGTGGCCCGTGTGCTGCCGACGCGCCACTGCCGCCCATGGCTCTTGGGGAGCTGCTGCCTAGGGATGGGGAGCGCTGCCAGTGTTGCTGGGCGTCTGCTGCTGCTGCTGCTGAGCACGCTGCTGCACTGCCGCTGGTGCCGGAGGTAGCGTGTGCGGCGGAGGATTGGCGGCGCAGGCGTTGCGAGGCGCCTGAAGCGCTTCTGCTGGTGCGCGTCCTGCGGTGGGTGGCAAAGTGCAGGCATTTGTCAGCAGCAGCTCGCGTGGTGGTGGTGATTTAGTGGGGCTTTGGCTTGAGCACATGGTGCAGGGGCGGTGACAGTACCCCATGCGAAACCTTGAATGCACTACAGCATCTTGCAAGCTCTAGCTAGGTGACTGGCGACCGCCCCAGGCCAATCGATGCACTGCAGCATCTTGCAAGCTCTAGCTAGGTGACTGGCGACCGCCCCAGGCCAATCTGGACGCCCCATACCCTAAGTCCCTCCCACAGGGATTTTTGGGGTTGGCAGTAAGGTCTGCTAGAGTCTCCAGTGCATGTGGTGCGCTTGCTCACCGCCATTCAGTACCCAGGTTACTGTCGGAGGAGTCCGAGTCACTCGCCAAGTCCCTTTCGCTGTCGGCATCGTCCGCCGCCGCTGCCGCGCGCACAGACTCCCAGAACTCCTTGATCTGCTTCACAAGTTGAAGTTGAAGTTGAAGTTGAAGCCAGGAGCAGCAGCAGGAATGGCGGCAGTAGAAAGAGGACGCAGGTACCAGCGGCGGCAAGGCAGAGTGCAAAGCGAAGGCGAGAAACTCAAGTTCAGCTGCTATCATTTCTTACTGGTACGTACTCCTTGAATTAAATTCTGGTGGAGAGGTAGGCATGTCGTTGCAGGTGGTGCAACGCCCACCGCAAGAAACAGTTATAGGTGCAGGTGGCCCAGCAGCGGGTGTGTAACTATGAAACGCGCTGGACGACAGGCCACACTGCCCAGGACCTACCGTACACACCTACTGGCGCGTATACTGGCTGTGCCGTGGGAGGCCATCCCACAGGCGACAGCGAGACTGCGCAGGCACGCTGGCCCCTTTCTTTCCCCACATAATGTGCACTGCATAGCTGCACATGCAGCACGCAGTTTCTGCTGAAACTTGAGATGAACACTTTATTTATCGTCAGCTTGCGTCAACTTCCACTGCTCAGGCGCTCACCTCGTGGAAGGTCTGGCGCCGCGATCTGCGGTCATCTATCGAGTCCGGTCCAGGGAATGGTCTCTGTTCTTCGGAAGAGCGTTCTGCGGAGTGTTCTGTCCGTACTGGCGCGCCCATTGCTGTTGCCGTGGGTGGAACTGGTGGCGTAGCCTGCTGCGGGTGCGCGGTGCAAGACAAGCAGGGGCGCACGGCATGAAATAGAGCCGTTTGTAAGTCCAGGATGTCCCAGCCGGCAAGGCTCGTACACACTAGAATCGTACACACTAGAACCTCTCTCAAAGTCTCTCCCGGGGCTGGCCCAAAACAAAATTCAAATTCAAACGGACTATAACACTTGCAAACAGACTCATACATGAAGAAGGCAGAAGCCTCCGGGCCACTTCCTAGTCTGACAACACCACTTCACAACGCCCGACATCCCGGTTTTTAAGTCAATGTCAGCAGTCATGTCGACAGAATCCTGGAATCCCACCATTTTAAGCCCCAGCGGCGGCATCCATTTGCTGCCCCATCAAGTGTTATGCGCATCGCATGCTTAGCAGCCGTTGTGAAGTGAAAGCAAGCTCTCCACTGCGACAGCGTACCCTGGCGTCATGTTTTTCTGTGTTTCCTCTGCAGGTTGCGCATGTCTTGCTCACTCTTCATCAGGAAGTGGGCAGCCCGCACACTAGCTCCTAATAATATGGTACCCCTAATAAGGTAGACGCTAGTGTGAATTGGGTTACATCAGGCACAACATTACGGGTGATGAGTGGCTGTAGAATGCACACAGATAATTGAACCACCTACTCATTCATGCCGGTGCCTACTTGAGAAGCACTTTGGGATAAGACGGTAGTAGCACGCAGCAGACACCGGACGTGCAGTTGCCTGTGGAAACAGGCACTCGTTGTGTGCATCACCTGGGCGTGCCCTGCTGCCTCCAGTTGTGACACAGTTCCAGCGGCATTGCTGTTGGTCGCCGGTGGCGGCACTGCAACGGTGCCAGCAGGAGGGGGGGAGCCCGAGAGTGTTGCTGCCATGGACTGAGGCAGCAGCCAATTCAGGAAGCGCTCTGTTGCAGCAGGGGCAATGCAGAAGCAGGCGCAAGGGAGGTGGTGCTCAGCGGCAGTTGCTGTCAGTAGTGGTGTTCAGCAGGCGGTGGTACACGAAGTTGTGTGCTCAGGAGCAGCAGCGGCAGCAGTGGTGGCATGTGCACATGAAGTGGTGCTCAGCAGCAGCGGTGGTAGTGTGGTAGTGGCAGCGGTGCTATGCTCAGCAGGCGCAACACATTTGACGGGAGACGCCCCATAGGATGCATAGTCGTTGTGTGACAGGGGCGGCAGCAGCCGTGCTGAGCGCATCTGCAGCATGCATCTTGTTGGTCAGGTGTTTGCAGCAGCGGTGCTCAGCACATCTAAGGCATGCATCTTGTTGGCTTGTGTGCGTAAAGCTGCAAGGTCACTTCACACGAGTACTCAGCCGCTAATGCACTTGTCCTGCCGTGGTGAAGAGTGCCACCACGCTCACTGCAGCAGCAGCAGCGTGCTGCAGAGTTGCTCAGCAGTTATCACCAGCGGCAGTGCTCAGCAGTTATCACCAGTGGCAGTGCTCAGCAGAGGCTTGTCTCACCATGCGCTGGTGTGCTGGGCGTCTGTGGTGCTGTGTCGGTGCCAGCGGGAGCGGCGGCCGCAGCAGGGCGGGGGTCTTCGTACGAGTCCCTGAGAGCATACAACAGGAGGTGTACACAGTGATGGGTCACGCCGTATAACTGGTACTATATATGTTATACAAAAAAGCGTATTTCTACGCCCAAAAACGCGATGTACGGCGTACTTGCCGTATAAATACGCTCATCTGTATACGTTATACGGCGTATTTACATCCGTTATACGGCGTAAAATGGGAAAATTATACGCTGTGACCCATCACTAGGTGCATATATATACAACAGCAATAGAGTGCACTCGCGATTTAGTGCGGGGTAGTGTCAACCCCCTCGCACCGCGCACTAAAGCGAGACCCGCCCTAAATTAAGTTGCGATTTCTGTATCACTACTCTAGCAGCCATGTGGTAAGTGACAGGCCTCCGGACCCCGCACTGAACCGCATACCGCACTGAACCAAAGCGTGCTAAATCGCGAGTGCACTGCATGTAAACATATAAACCAGGAAGTGCAGAAGTGATGTGGCGGGAATCCAGTTCAGGTGCATGGACTGTACATGGCGGGGGGCGCTTGCATGCTGAAGTACGCTTTTGAAGTAGGCTGTTCAGGCGCACTGCCTCTTGGTTAGGCCACAACAAGCAACACATTGTTGTAGCAAATGGTACCGATACAACATACTTCGGTGTAAATGAGGCAGCAACAATGGGGCCAAGGGCGGCATAGATCGAGCGCTTTGTGGTAGCACTGTGTGGTGTCACTCACGTGCTCAGTCTCTCTTACCCATACATACCATGCATACCGTGGAGCTGTGGTAGCCGTACCCGCAAAAATAACTACGTACTTCCGGTGCCCAACTTCAAGTTGAAGTCGGCTCACCTGTCGCCTTCGCTCCAAGTGCCGCTCTCATTGTCCCCTTCGTCCACATCGTAGATGGTGCGCCGCACCCGCTGCTGCTGAGCACCGCCGCCTGCCTCCCCTTGCTCAGCGGCAGCGACCGCTCGGGCAGCGCGCAACAGGCACGCCGCGTGATAAGACCCCGGGTCCAGCCGCCCATCCGAGTCCGCCCTGCTGCCGCCGCTGCCGTCGCTGCTGCGCCTGCGTGCGCGCAGGCTGCCGCCGCCGTGCGGTCCTGCAGAGGGAGTGTATGGTGGTAGTTGAAGTTCAAGGTGAAGTGGAAGTTGAAGTTGAAGCTGAAGTTACATGAGCCGTGGCTTCGCAGCAGACTTTGGACAGCGACACGTTCTCTGAGGCATGCACAGTGCAGGGCTTTTTTGGTGCCGCGTTTGGCGAGCCCTCCTTAGGGGCAGACAGCATGAGGTGGTTCTCACCAGGGGCTAAGTGAGGGCGTTGTGGTGTTCACTGACCACGGGAGCGAGTGAGCAAGCTTGCTGCTGCAGTGGCGGTGCGAGTCGGTCACTTCACCCACAACTTCTTCAAGTAGTAGTTGAAGTTCCAGCCACACCTACTTCAAGCAGTTGAAGTTCTCACCAGAGCCGCCGAAGGAGCGCGTTCTCTGCAGCTCCAGAGACGCTGCGAGGTCGGTGGTAGAGGTCAGTGAGAAGGCACCACGCCTGGGCGCCTCCCGCACGCCCCACGCATTCACATCCGCAGTCTGAAAGGTCAAGGGTGAAAGTTGAAGTTGCGGGGGTGGGAGTTGAAGTTATGGAGACGGACAGCGTGTGAGAAGGGAGTACCGGTGCTCAGCAGCAGCAGTAGCCGCCGCCGCAGCAACTGCGCAGGTGGGTAACGGAAGCTGAGGCAATTGGGCTACTACGTGCACATGATTGACGCCGCAGGCGGTGTATGCTGCCGCACTTCAATAGTCTGCAGGGTGTTACTTCATTGTTGACGTGGCGTCAGGCATGCCGGTGCGGCACAGGGTGAGTGGTCCCACTTGGTAGCAGCATGTCTCTGGCTGTACGGAACCTGGCAAGTAGTCCACACCCGAAAGGTCCCAGCTGTATGACAACTGTTTCAACAACACAATTTTTACTTGTGATTAAGAAAAAACAATTTGAAAAAGTTCAGCAAAATGTTTCGTTTGCTTTAATTTGCGCAGCAGGTCCTGTAAGTGATACGGAAATACCGCGGTTTGCAGGTTGATTGAGACCAGAACTGCGGATCAGAACTGAGACCTGGCGCAGAGCTAGCGCAGAACGGCACCAGAACAAGCGAAAACTCGTGCAGAACTGACCAGTGAAAACCGCGGGCTGGCGCCAGAGGGTGAGCCGCTGGCGCCAGCCGGCGGGCAGGAGAGCGCGCAGAGCATGGTGTCGCTGCTGCTGCAGTTCGCTGTGTTGAGGCCGGCTGCAGCTGCAAGAACCAGCCTTTGCTGCTGCATTGCTGCAAAGGCCAACAACGGCTTTTCACACACTGAACCCGCTTGGGTGTTGCTGAGCAACGTTGCTCACGTGTGCCGCAGATGCTGCTGCTGAGGAGCAATCGATGGCAGCACGCGCTTACGCAGGCCGTCCCATCAGGCGCTGCCACCAGCGCTGACCCTGGGGGACACCCCTGCACCCTCTTCGGCAGCAACCGGGCAGCAGCAGCGGCGTGCTAGCGCTAGCCGCGCTGAGTGCTGCACGAGTTTTTGCTTGTTTGTTGCAGTTCTGCGCTGGTTCTGCGCCAGGTCTCAGTTCTGATCCGCGGTTCGGGTCTCAATCAACCTGCAAACCGCGATACCAACGTTCATTGCTGGTTGGATAGGTAGAAAATATATGCGAACTCTTGGTATTTTTTTCCAATCTATTGAAAGATTTACACGAATAAAGATCGGCTGCGTGCCTGTTGAAGAATGGGCCGGCACCGAAATTTCCATGTCTGAATATTCAAAAGAAATAAAAAAAAATGATTACGCGAGAATTTTTGCAATAATTTGGATAATTAACGAGTCGATAGAATAATGCCATATGGTATCTTTTTTCTTTTACCAAAACAATTGAACCTGCTGGTATTGTTTGCTTAATTTCTTTTCTTAGCAAAACGAATCTACGGTTACAAATTCGGTCTAATGTGTCAATTTTGATTAAATTTGAATTTGCTTGTGCACAAATTTCTAGGTATTCAAAGAAGTTTGGACGATTTTTTCAACCTGGCAACATGGCATGGCACGCACTTAACCAAGTGAACAAATCACCCCACAGGCTTCGGCCTGGCATTTAGCCCCAGCCGCGGCAGTATCTGGGCTTAGCGGCCCTTTAGGTTTCTTTCACTCAACGTTAAAACGTGTGTGTTTGGTAAGCACGGTCTCGCAGCCGAGGCACACACACACACACACAGTAGACAAAACCTTGCTGCCGCAGCGCTCAAGCTCTGTCTTGACAGCACAACTCACAGTTGAAGTTGTGGACACTTTCATCTGTGAAGTTGAAGGTCACTCACCCCGTGAGTGCACCCCTCGTCGTCGCGTGCCACCCTCTGTCTGGCCAGCAGCAGCGCAGAGCGCATGCGTGCGTGACCCTCCGTTGCCGACGGCGGATAGAAGAGCTCCTCCACCACACTGCTCAGCACAAACACGCAAAAATCGCAGCTGTAAAACACACTTTCGCAGTTTTGCCGGCGTTCTGGTTGGGGACAATGGCGCTGTGTCGTGTGTGTTTGGTGTGTGCTGCCTGCCCCATCAGCAGTGGGGAAAATATGATTTCCTTTGAGAAATAATGTACACCATATTACTACCATTGCTCTTGGTTAGTCAGTGAACTTTGTGCATTTGTGTGCATACGCTGCCGGGCATGTGCCACCGCCACGAGCGTGCTGGCATGCATGCCATGGGCTCTTGCACGCCCTTGAGTGCAAATAACTACAACTACTATAGTATAACATGACGTAGCATATAACACTGAAGTACGTAGACTATATGTACTTCTGCTGATGTGCATGTGTCGAGCGGTACAAGTGACGAGAAAGGGCAGTGGGCAGTGGCAGCGACAAGTAAGGTGGGTAGAAGTATGTTTGCGGTACCAGCTAGTGTGCAAACACGATATTCCACCACCCTTCACAGGCAGCGACAGGCGCATGTACGGTGGGAACTTGTTGCTCTTGACCATGGCACATTAGTACTTCCACTTCCCTCAGCCTGGCACTCTGCTCCGGCCATAGCGCGAACACGTTGACATGTTCGTCAGTCCCTTCCACAGCTTTTGCACACATATTGAGCTGCTTCATACTTCAACAAGTACCGTACTTCAAGTATTAGGTGTTTCCAACCCGTGAGGCTCATACATACTTCGACAAGTACTTCAACTAGTAGGCGTTGACAAAGCGCGGAGGCTCATACATACTTCAACAAGTACTTCAAGTAGTAGGTGTTTACAAACCGCGGAGGCTCATACATGCTTCAACAAGTACTCAACTAGTAGGTGTCTGCAAACCGTGGAGGCTCGATGGCCTCACCTGGAGCGCTGGAGCTTGTGCTGGGGGGCGCGCGCCACTGCGCTGAGGCGCGCAGCATCCTGTAGCTTGCTGGCCTTGTGCGCGTGGTGCTTGCTGCTCATGCTCTTGGACAGGTTCGGGAAAGGGTTGGCGAGCTGCGTGCTGCCCATGAGCATGGCAACCGCCTCCTCGCCTGCTCAGCAGCATCAAGTGCACAATTGAAGTTGAAGTTTTAGTTGTAGTTGAGGTGCAAAGTTGAACTCAGGTGACAGAAGTGAAGCAGCAGCAGCAGCAGCAGGCGACAAATCAGCAGCATTAGCAGCAGAGGGCGATAGCAGCAGGCAGCAGCAGCAGCAGCAACAGCAGGCAGCAGCAGCGGCACCAGCTTGAGCAGCAGCGTGGCGTGCGTAGGGTGGCATGGCAGAATGGCACGGGAGACAGCACACTGCTCTGCGGCACGCCCAGCAAAACAGGGCCTGTAACAATTCACAGGCAGCGGCTGTGCCGCCCCTGCAGCAAGAGGTTATCACTAACAGCTCTGGTGCCCAGCAGCAGCAAGCTGGAAGTTGCTCTGGCAGCGTGCGTACTCAGCAGCAAGGCGTGCTGCTCAGCAGATTGATTGGTCAGTGGCCACTGCTCAGCAGCTCGGTGACATGCGGTGGGTGCTCAGCTGCGAAGTCAGTGGCGTGTTGCTCAGCGGATGAGTGTGCTCAGCAGGTGGCTCGCCAATGGCTGGTGCTCAGCAGGTGGCTCGCCAATGGCTGGTGCTCAGCAGCAGCTTGCTCACCTGACTCAGCGGCCATGAGAACCTTGCTCAGCCCTGTCAGCACCTGAGTGAACTGCGCGGCGCACCACAAAACACCAAGCGACGGACAAACACGTATGGTACCACATCATGAGGCCTGCTGCACGGGTTTCATGTCAGAGGCAGGTGACAGTGCTGTGTGCTGGCTTCAAAGACATTGCGAGAGAGTAGCAACGCCGGGGGGGTTTGAACAATGCCGGTTTGTACAAGGATCGTGTGTGCAGCAGCAATGCCAGGTGACGGGTACATACATGGTGTCTGCCTCCGAGGCACTGTGCCAGCCATGAATGTCGCCATTGGTAGTGGGTTTTGTGTGTTGGCAGTGGGCAGTACCGCGTGCTATGGCTGTACATTGGTCCGCTCTGCAATGCACTTTCCCTGCTAGGACTCTAGTGAGTTGCATACTTTAAGCGTACATCAATGTGGTGCCACTGTGTGCGGGGGTCGCTTGTGTATGTGGGCAGTCACAGCGCTCTCCGCACAGCACGTGACATATGTATACACTCAACTGCTACCTGATTACAAGTATGGAACTGGGTGGGTTGAGGAGCATGGTGGGAAGTTTCTGGTGTGCAATTATGCATCCGCCTCGAATTCACGGAACAGCGTGCCCTGCACATAGGCCGCGCCAAAGTACACAGTTACGGCAGTATGTGTTAAATTTGTGTGCTCCACCTGTTACGAATTACAGCACTCACCCGGCAGTCAAATCCCTCCTCGCACCGCAGCATGTCCACCTTAGCCTGCGCCCCCTGTGCACACAGTTACAACAACAAAAGGCAACGCATGCGCACAAATTATAGTGTTGAGCCTGACAGTGGCAGTGCTATGAAAGTGGGACTGCAGATGAGGTGCAAAGGCCGCCAAAACACGGTGTGGGTGGGCAACTGTGCACTTGGTCGCACTCACACAACCATGCCACCCATGCGCGCAAGCAACGCTTCAACACTTGAAGTATGAGTTGAACTAACTTGTGCTACTGTGCACTTGGTCGCACTCACGTACTGCTCAGCATACCAGGTGCGAGGCGTACTACGGCAGTTAGGAAACTTTCATGGACACCCATTAGCCCCAACGCGAGCGGCGCTTGTCATTTCCTTAGCTCACTAGTGTCCGGCACAGCCTTCAAAAGGCGCCACAAGGGCGCACTGAAAATGTGCCGTGGCCGGCGGTGCATATGGCATTTTTTGTTTGCACAGGAACCTCCACTTTCACTGCGTATCTCGTGGTTGTTGCCTGTTAGTTTGTCGCAGCAGAGATCTTCAAGCAGATTTTGCCGCCATGCGCAGGAATGAACCCAAACGGCAATGAAAGTGACGAGAGCCAACACAAGCCCCGTGACACACATTTTTTCACACACAAGCCTTGCAACACACATGTTTGTCCAGGCGGCACAGCCGCATGGGGCCGTGCATACAGCGGAGACCGGCCACAATCGTGGCGGCTGGCAAGTTGAAGTAAATGGCGTAGTTACACTTTGAAGTTGAAGTGCGTACCTCTGCACTCCCGCCAGGCCCGCGCTCTCCCAGGGGCGTGGGGAGGTGGAGCACAAAGTCCAGGAGCTGGTCATCACGGATCTGTTAAAGTTGTAGTTGAAGTTGCAGTTGAAGTTGCAGTTGAAGTTTTAGTTGCAGTTCGGAAGTGTCAGCCAAGAGCGGCAGTTACGGGTTGGCGTCCAGGGGCACTCGCGCTCATGCAAAGGTGTCATACAGCAGCTTGCGCCTTGTGACTTGCCACGTATTGCCTGCCATGCTGCTTGAGTGGCAGAGTGCGTTTACATGCATGTCACATGTTGTTGGCAGACCGCTCAGGTAAGCCCGTGCTGGCGCATTACCCTCCAACATCCTTCAGCCCTCAAGGGCATCGACCGGGGCGTGCCCACGATGTGGTCCAACGTTATTGTTATCAGGTGCACAGGGCCCGGCCAACGCAGAAGCGGTACATTTACGATCAGCAACCTGCCCGGTTCTATTCCATGCACGCGGCGTAGCAGTCAGGCACTTTCGCTGCAGCAAACATGCGGTCCCACAACAAAAATGTGACTGCATGTACGCAAAAACGCTGCCCACGTGGTATGACGCATCGCATCCCGACAGTACATTCTTGGGGAGGCTACGCTCATTCACCTGTCCAGTCGCGCAAGGGTCTAATTTGGACCATGTCGTCTGGAAGCGCGGCAGAGCCTTCTCCACAGGCTGCCTCTCGTCCCCATTCAGCACCTCAAAGGTCTGGCGCAGCAGGAGTGGCAGTGGCAGCAGCGGCAGCAGCAGCAGCGGAGGCAGCAGCAGTGGCAGCAGTTGTAGTAGCAGCGGCGGCAGCAGCAGCAGCAGCAGCAGCAGCAGCAGCAGCAGCAGCAGCAGCGGCAGCAGCACGAGCGACGGCAGCGGCGGCACCAGTGGCGGCAGCAGCAGCGGCAGCGATAGCAGCAGCAGCAGCAGCAGCAGGAGCGGCAGCGCAGTGCAATTCGGTCATGAGCACCTCAGGCTGATGCCATGTTTCCATTGGAAAACGGCGATTGTTGCATGCATGCGACCAGCCACATGTATGTGCTGTGGTGGCCTCTGGCGCATGCTTCAATGCTTGGCATGTGCAGTGTGCCTGACGGACGTCAAGCACGTGAGCCAATCTTGATGGCCCACCTCCACGATGACCACATGTATGCGTTGTGGTGGCCCGCAATGCATGGCCTTCCATACGGCACAAGCAACGTACTGATGTAACGTTCAAGCATGTGGGTACAGCTAGTGGTCTGGGCACATGCAATATGCCATATGTGCCATGGTGGCCCTACAGCGCATGTTTTCCACACGGCACGTGCAGCGTGCTCATGAAATGTTCATGCATGTGCTTGTGATCATGAACATGATCATGATCATGGCGCACCTCCACGATGACCATGATGAACAGGTTGGTGAGCACAAACGTGATGATCACCATGTACACGGCCATGTACAGGGTGACCACAGACCAGCTCAGGGATGACTTGGCGTACAGCTGCGGCGGCAGCACGCGCAGCGGCAGCGGCGAACCAGAGCACAAGCGGCAGCAGCACCATCAGCAGTGACTTACAGTCTCCCTGATTTCTGCAGATTTGACGCCGAGCGAGGTGCGCAACGGGCGACAGTGTGTGGTGCTCAGCAGCCAGCAGCAATGCTCAGCAGAGGATTAGACTACTACTGGTGCAGTGGACCACTGTTAACCCCATACGCCGGCCATCCCTGTCAGCTGGCACAGCGTGTCATGCTTAGGTGCGGGTCATGGCATATGATGCAATGGCATACTTCTGAAGTACATACCACAACTACTTCGAAGAATGATACATCGCGTGTCAATGGTTTCAACGCCGGCAGACATGGCGCACATACTGAGGTAGACTATACATTGGCGTGTCCATGCAACACTGGTGCGCCCTACAACCAGTATACGATGGCGTATAGTGAGATGCGCACACACTGTCCCCATTTTCAGCTGTGGTGGCACAACACAGGGCACCGCACACTCAGCGGCGCACAGGCATGTCTGCCAGGTTATGAGCCTGCTACTGCTGCCAGCAAACATCAAGTTTGTAAATGCAGCAGGTCTGCTGCTGAGCACACCTGGGCCGCCACATCCGCCCACCCCTCCTTTGTGACGAGCACAAACAGCTGCATCATGGCGCTGCCGATTGTTGTGAACCCCAGGTACAGGTTCACATCGCTGTGGTTGTTGTGGCAAGTGGGGCGAGCACACAAGGGGAGGTGAGGGGGGAAGTGAGGGATGGCACATGCGGTGTCGGCGTTGGTGATAGCAGTTCCCAGCTGGCAATGAGCTAGTGAAAGGCTGATGTGCAGCCACACCTTGCATGTCCATGAAACCACACGCAGAGCGCCAATACACACATACATGCACTTGCTGCCACACTTGTCCGTGTAGGTCACCAAGCTAGGACTGCCAGCCCCGTGCTCTACAGGCAGTGAGCGAAGCCTACAACAGACAGCTTGGATCACACGCATACTTCGAAGTATGTGCAGAATCACAAGCGCAGTCCCTACACGCACTCTCATTCATGGTGCTATTACTACTTGCGCTGGACAAGTCAGGGTCGACCTGGAAAGTGACTCGTTTTCACAGGTCCACATCAACAAAAAGGGCCGCCCCGATGTTCGCAAACACAAAATGGCCACCGCCAGGGTGATGCGCACATGAGACCGTTGTGATGAGTGATGCAAAAATGATGCACTTCCGCAGGTGAGCAGCGCAGAGGCACCAGAGCATGTTCTGTCACAAGGCAAAGTGACTCACTTTCGTAGGTCCACGTCAGAAAACAGCGCCACGCCGATGTTTGCAAATACAAATACGGCGACCACCAGGATCAGGAAAACATGAGACGAATTGTGAAGCAAGGCTGTACAAAGTTGATGCACTTCCGCAGGTTAGCAGTGCACAGGTACCGGAGGTGGATCAAAAGTGACTCACTTTCTTAGGTCCACGTCAGAAAACAGGGCCACGCCGATGTTTGCAAACACAAATATGGCGACTGCCAGGATGAGAAAGACGTGGGACAGGGTCGTCAGTGGGTACAGGCAGGCTGCCACTATCTGCTCGGCAGCAAGGCAAGGGCACGCAGCAGGTGCATCTTGCTTAGCACACAGTGCGCACGCATCATCACAGTACTCATGCTGGAGGCATGTGGGCAATCCACCCTGCAGGTGTTGACCTGACTTTTTGGCCCGGTGGTGGCAGCAGCTGAGCATATCGGAGCTGGAGTCAGCAATGTGGCAGTTTGATTTTGCAGCATGAATCCGCGGTCTCGCGTGCGCGAGGCTGCGGCCTTCCTGCTCACAGTCTCAAAGGCATGTCCACCGCTCTATACACCGCGAATCTCATGGCGTGACGATCGCTGCTGGTGGGGAGACCTAGAGCTGTACCGCTTCTAGATGCGTTCCTCACATTGCACACACTGCTGCAGTTACAATCTGATCAGTGCCCGGCAAAAGCTAGGCGCAGTGCTGAGCACATTGCACTGCACATGTGGTGCTGCTCAGCACAAACCAGCAGCATCTGCTTAGCACAACCCTGCTCGGCACAGCGCGACTGCAGCAGTGCACCGGCGCTGCGCCACTGCTGCTGAGCAAAAGAGCCGCCGACAGCTGCTGAGCACAGAGTTGCAGCGACTGCTGAGCACAAGCACGCAGCACGTGCTGCTGCTGAGCACGCACCTGGTTGAAGCCCGGCAGGTACGCAGCGAGGCGCACTATTCGGAAGGCACGCAGGGAGCGCAGGAAGCGCTGCAGCACAGTGTCCTGGCTGCCGCACTGGGCCATCAGGTCCACTGCCAGGTCTGTGCTCAGCAGTTGCGTGACAGGGGGAGCGGTGCTCAGCAGCAGCAGCAGCAGCAGCAGCAGCAGCAGCACAGCGGCGGCGGCAGCGGCGGCGGCGGCGGCGGCAGCAGCAGCAGCAGCAGTGGCACAAGCAGCACCAGGAGCAGCAGTGCCACAAGCACGGCGTTGGTGCCAGCAGCAGCGGCGGCGACAGCGGTGACAGGGGCAGTAGCGGCAGCAGTGGCAGCAGCAGATGCAGCAGTAAATGAAAGCAGGGGCAGCACAAGCAGCGGTGGTGATGGAATGGCAGCGGCAGTGGTGGTGGCGGCGGCGGCGGCAGCGGGGCAGCAGCGCGAGGAGTAGCAGGGTCAGCGCCAGCACAGAAGAGAGCTTGGGGGATGCACAGCTACCTTGCTGGTAGGCTTGGTGCAGCGGTAGGAGCAGGGGCGCGTGCCGCATTGAAGCCGGTTAATGCGCACGGTTACATGCCTGGAAGCCACAGCCGCGTCTTCTTCCCTGTCGGATGCGGCATGGCGTCACCCCCATAACACCGCACACTAAAGGAGCTTTGTCTCGCACCAAAAGTGTCCCTGTCACCTCTTGGTGGCCATGCCAACAACCCACACAAGTAGGTGCTCCTTTTGATGTGTGCTCATGTACCTGCTGCCAACCGCAAGTATAAC
This sequence comes from Ophiocytium majus, assembly GCA_032358315.1. Classification (NCBI taxonomy): domain Eukaryota; class Xanthophyceae; order Mischococcales; family Ophiocytiaceae; genus Ophiocytium; species Ophiocytium majus. Next base: position 36,590 of record JAULBY010014456.1, on the reverse strand, counting down.
TTCACTGTGTAGTGCAGCACAGGCATGACACGTACGCACACATTTCTGGCATTACGTGCCGCTGCTGCACCAGCAGGCGCGCAAGCACCAGGTTCACTTGTGACGCAGGAGCAGGCACGGACCTTGCGCACCGCTTGGTTGCCTAGTCTAGCAGTGGCGGCACGTGGCGGCACGCTGTTTTCGGAGCGGGCCACGCAGGCAAAAGTGCAACGAAAAACAAGCATATACTTCAACCTTGAAGATGCTTGCACAAGGCATAGCTGTTCCTCGCTCCTGCCTAGTCTGCCAATGGTAACGATGCAACCAGGTGCAGTGGCTGCCGTTGAGTGAGTAGATTTGGTCCCAAAGGCACCGCGCATAAGCACTACCTCAACTAGAATTTCAATAACTGGTGCTTGCGCGCACCTGCCAGGCCGGCGACGGTGACAATGCCGTCGAACGCATAGCGCCCAGTCCGGCAGTACACTGCGGGCCCCAGGGCCACCAGGCGCACGCACATCTCCAGCGAAAACACCACCGCAAAGGCGTAATTGGCAGCCTTCACAAGTTGAAGTTGTTGATGTTGAAGTTGATGTTGAAGTTGAAATTCAGCGGCGACGGGTGCAGGGGCAGGGCGGCTCAGCGTTGCAGTGGTTGACGGCCAGCGCATTTGGCGAGGGGGGCGGGAAGTGTGCAGGCCTGTGCTGCCTGGTGCAGCATGTGCATGCATGATCATTGCTGCCGCGATGCTAGTGCGCAGTACTGCTCTGCACCGTTTGCCGGGACACACGATTTTGTGGTACCTGGTGCCTCGCCTCCACAAAAGAGCGCTGCTGGTACGTTGATGTGTACACGGGTATCACCGCATTGTGCAGCCTTTGCCCCAGGTGCTACTGTGGCTATGCCTGGAGCAAATGCAGGGACATGGGTTGCTGCCGCATGTGAATGGGGAGCAGCACCGGCACTGTACATGTGCCATGGCCCTGGTGAAGACCTTACTACTTAGGTGTGGCTGCACCATGCTCGCACCAACTAGGCAGTCCTGTGCCGACCAGGCGGGTGTATGGAAAAGGAATATGGCGTAGTGGCAGTGCTCAAGGCAGCATGTTCACTGCTGCTCAGCGCTGGAGCACACGGCCATATAAGTTGTGATGCACTTCTGAAGTAACTTCAACAACCTGTGGTCACTGCTGGAGTGTTTGCGGTGATACACACCTTGCGAATACAGGCGGCACAGCGCAACACCACAGCAAGCGAGCGACTCACGTCTTCAACGGTCTGCAGTAACTTCACAACTTGTGATCACTGTTGGAGTGTTTGCGGCGATACGCGACTTGCAAACACAGGCAGCACAGCGCAGCACTGCACCAAGCGAGCGACTCACGTCTTCAATGCTCTGGAAGGTTTCGCCGCTGCCCTTGTGGTTCCACGCCAGCAGAGCGGCGTTTGCCATGAGGCAGCCCACAACAAATCTGTTCAGAATGGAGCTCTTGCTGGCAGAGGCGAAGGCGCGCCGCCACTGGGACGTGCCGCCGTGCGCTCGCACTGCTCAGCAGGAAAACAGCACAAACTGAAGTTGAAATTGAAGTTGAAGTTGTAGTTGAAGTACTGAGCAGCGGGCAGCTGCGCCGCCGGTGGCAGCAGCGGCAGCGGCAGCAGCAGGCGGCACCGCACTAGCGGCAGCAGCACAACTAATCACTCGGCGTATGTCTTGGCGGCAGCGGTCACTAACAGTGTCCACAGCGGCGAGCAAGGCATCACACACAGGCATCCACCGTGTTATTTCTGCAGAAGCAGCGCCGCAGAAGGGCGCGCAGATCAAGAGAGGCGCGCATGCACAGACGACGTGTACTGCTACAGCGCCAGTTGCATGTGCCGAAGTGGCCTGCAGAGTCACTTGTATGTGCCAAAGTGGTCCGCCAGCACGTGCGCGAGGTGGGTAAGGTGCGGTGCGGCAGAAGCCGTCTGGTGCATGTGTACGTGTGTGCTGCTGACGGACGCAGCGGGTATTTTGGTACAAGACCTACACAGCGACCGTTGCCACCACACTCACTTGTGGGCCTCAGCGTGTCGAGGCGCCGCTTGTAGTCCTGCCAGGTGTCCGAAAACAAAAATCAACAATGTGTGGATGGTAAGCTGCGGTAGCAGCAGGGCCAGCAGGCACGAGCAGTGCCAAGTGGCAGCTTTGCTCGCATCACGTGCGTCTTGTACAAAAATGAGAGCAGCCATCAGCGCATTTCCCTGTGCCCGCACCTGCCAGCGGCGCACACCCTGACTTGTGACGTTGTTATTGCTCTCCGTACTACACAGTGCTACAGTAGTGTACCTACTTCTGAAGTACTGGTGTGTCTTGTGCATCTGCAAGTACTAATACTACTTCGAGTAGTAGTCGCAAGAAGTAATAGTGTGGCGGCGTTTTGCCTGCATCAGTAAACGTGCGCCATGCAGCATACACACCCAAGCTCAGTGGGTACCCGCGCGGTTGCACACACACACACACACCACACACACCTGCCAGCGCCGCACGTCCTGGCTGATGACGTGGCCATTGCTGTCGGTATTCCTGTGACTGAGAAAGGACTCGAAGAGAATGCCCACAAAGAGATTGGTGCAGTAGAAGCCAAAAAGGACCGCCGCGGCCGCGAAAAACCAGTATGCCTGGAGGCACGCGCAGCGGCACGTGGCGGAACGGTGCAGCAGGGGTGGTGTTGTGTTAGGGGTTTTTGCGCATGGAAGGTGATACAGTGCAGGCGGTGTGTATTACCAGTGCACCTGACCATGCGTAGTGGCACATAGGATCGCTGGAGCGTTTGCAGCACATGAACAGGGTGCCATGCGCAGCGCAGTACCCGTGAGAATGGCGCCTGGGCTGGTGGGACGTGCTGAGGTGAACTGCTGTGGTGACTGCTGCAAGCAGAACAGACGTACAGTACACACACTTCTGCAAGTATTATACCCCACGCATGTGTCAGACGTAGTGTACTGGCACCTCGCTCAAGCGTATGTCTGCACATGGTGTGAGAGCTTACACGTACACCATGGTGTTCGCAGCCCAGGCAGTCACGAGTAGCAACACACATACCGGTATTTTGCGTCACGGCAGATAGACAGTTCGCAATACACACAGCATGGGCCTGGCTGGTACCAGGGCTGGGAAACTCACCATGGCATTGCCGTTTGTTTTCGGCTGGTACTCAGGCTTGTAGGCATCCATGGCCGCCGCGGCCACGCCCATCCACCCATCCAGTGTGCTGATGACAAATAGGCTCATGATCGATGTGCCAATGCTGTCGAAGACATAGGGCTGTGCGGGCATCACCAAGAGAAGAAAACGCACACATGGGTTTTGGCCCCACGAGAGACGAGCTGCGGTTGCAGAGGCACGCGTGTGATAGTGTGCTGGCACCTGTCCAGTGCGCAAGCCTGAACAAGGGCAAATACCGACACAATGGTGTTGTTGTTGAAGTTTGTGCTACATCAGTTCAGAGGCATGGGGCCATGTGTGCGCCGGGCACAACCGTACATGAAATTGAACGCACAAAATACACGCTCATGATGGGTGCGCGAGCCGATCCACGCACTGCTTGTACGCAAACTTTCACAGCCCCCCTAGCTAATTAGCGCCACAATAGCCAGAGGCGGCCCACCAGCCAGTGGCAGCAGGTGGCCCTCCGCAGAACACCCGGCCAAAAGGAAAAAAACACAAAGGTGGACTGTACTTCCCAAGGCCAAATGACATTTGCCGCCATGTCGACAGAGGAGTATCCACGGTGGCCTCATGCATGCGCGTGTAGTCACTTCTCTCCTTGCTGGCAGAGCACAAGCGCGGCTGTTGCGGCAGGCCGCATGCAGCAACATTGGCTAGCAAGTGACCATGCACCCTGCTCACAGAGGCTGGGTGAGTAGGTGATTGTGTGTGCGGGGGGGGGGGGCACGCCTGCTATGGCAACCTACAACACGCGGCCCAACCCTGCCCTGGCTTTTGCGCCCACCACCTGAGACTGTATACATACGAGCTAAAAGACTTGCGTCGGGAGTGTGTACTCTATACTGCAGTTGTTGAAGTTGAAGTTGAAGCTGGCTCACCGGCGCAGTCCACGCAAAGTCCCGGTACTCCTCCCCTCCCGTGACAGGGTTGACCCAGTAGCCGTGGCAGGGCGGCGACACCCACGCGCCGGCGGCATCCACCTCGCCGTACCTGACAGAAGTTGAAGTTGAAATTGTGGTTGCAGTTGCACTTTGCATGTTGGTCATAGAATACATATGTGTAAATCTATGCGCCAGCTGTACTATATAGTCTGTGGGTGAACAGTCAGTGAGCTGGCGTGCGCGGGGTACAGCTTTAGCGCACGCCGGTTGAAGTACAAATTGAAGTTGTTGTTTCAGGGTGTGAGCAGCAGCAGCAGTGTGCAATTGTGATTTACTGAAAGGGAGGGGTTTAAGCAGGGTGCTTCCAGCCCTAATGCACGCAGCAGCAGCACCTGGGCCGCAGCACAAGCAGCAACAGCACACGTCTGCACCAGCCGGTGGCGGTGACAGCAGCGGCACCGGCGGTGATGGGGGCGTGACAGTGCACAAGAGGGTACGTACTACGTATTACGTACCCCTGCGCCCGGCGGCATTCGCAAGGTAACACTGAGGCATAGAGACCTTGTATGGGGTGTGTGCTCAAGCCATGGTGCGTAATGCCATTTTTTCTATGAAGCGTGACAGTGCTGACCGCCAGCGGCTCCATTAAAGTTTCCGCAAAAGTAGCATGAAAGTTGAAGTTTTAACTTCAACTTTGAAGTGGGCCCTCACCTGGGCGCGCCCTCCTGGAAGTCCGGGTCCGTGCAGGAGTGTGACGCACCCGCAAAGAGCTGCATGCCCACGATGGCAAAGGTGAACCACAGCATCAATATCATTATTACTGTAGGTAGGTAGTCGTCACCAGGTGGGCCCAACAGCAGAGCCCAACAGGAGCAGCATGGCGGTCGGTGGATTGTGATGGCGGTGGAGGGGGCAACGGCAGCAGCGGCGGCAGAAGCGAATTGTGTTGGTCAGTGGATGAAAAAGAGGCCAGAAAGGATGAAAGGGTGCCTGACATAGTTGATTGCCCCAGCTATACGGCCAGTGTGATGCATGGCAACATTTGCGCCCGGACACAGTCATGCGTACAAACAAACGGTGCCATGAGCGAGCATGTGAGGTAATATATGTAACTTATGCACCAGCACAGCGCTACGCCGAGCAAGTGGTGCCACGCTGCCAATGGAGGTTGTCCGGCAGCTGCTCGCTGCTAACAGCAGTGCTCCAGCCGCTGCTTGCTTACCCAGCGTGCCGCAGGACTTCATGCTGTGATACAGGGCCTGCAAGAGCTCCTCCACGCCGCGCACCCTGCGGCGAGCCAACAGCCAATCAGAGTGTGCCACATCAGCGGTGAGCCAATTAGAATGGCCCGTATCAACAGCACTGACCAATCACCTGCGGCCATTACATACAGCTCATGATCAACGCCTATAAAAATATGTCGCAGTTACAGTATTTGAACTGGTGTGGGCATGTGAGCGGAGTATTGAGTCGTTGTGAAGCGCAGCCACTGCAGTAGGTGGGGCTAATGCCAGGCCACAGCACGTGGGGTGACTCATCCACCTGACACAAGTTGGTTTCATCAAAAGGTACTTGTTGTTTGTAGGTATTATTGATGTGCACTTGAGGGTTCAAGAGTCGAGGTCAGGCATGCTTGTAGTACGAAGCAGTGGCAGGCCACACTGGGCCCGTGCAGACACTGAAAGCGCGCGGTGCGCCGCCAACAATCAAGAAGTACAGCAATCAGGAAGCTTTGAGGGACTGCCAGCTGTCTGCCTGGCATGTAGAATCTGCACTTACGGAGCGCTTGTTGTGCATGCAGCTACATGCAAAATGCTTTTGTAGTGTTGCGCAACGACGTATGCCCTTGCCTGTGCAGGATGCTTCCTCCACCTGGTACAAGCTGGCCATACCGGTACTGCACACATGGTATGTAGTACCAGTATGTCATACATGTATGGTACTTGCAGAAGTAGTTGTAGTTGAAGTATGTAACTGATGCAGTCATGGGCAAAATGTTGGCAGAAGTGTGTGCTTGCCTGTGCAGGATGCGCAGAGGGCGCGCGCTCTTGAGCACCATGACCCATCTGAACATGTTCCGCATGCCCGCGACGGTCGCCACAATCCCCAGGATGGAAAACACAATCACCACCATGTCTGCACATCATTATTATGAGAATGAGCAGGGGGTGGTAGCAGCGGCGGCAGCAGCAGCAGACGCAAGTGGTCAGCAGCAGCGCAGTGCCGCGCCTGCAACAGCAGCAGTAGCAGTAGCAGCAGCACCAGCAAGCCGACAGCACCAGCACTGACAGTGGCAGTGGCAGCTCTGACCAGCTTCGAGCTCGCCGCCGCCAAGGGCAGTGCGTGTCAAAGCTCATCTGCACGTATGTCAAAAAGTACTTCACGAGTGCACCCGGAGCACTTGAAGTACACACTTCACACCTCAGGTGTTTGCCAGCAGCCGAGTGCACACAACTGTGGGTACAGGAGCATGTGGGGCGGTCTGCCTTACGGCCTTGCATGGACCAGACCCCATCCATTCTAGTTCACACCAGTCCAGGCCGTGCAACGTGTTGGGTGTGTCAACACCAGGCAGGGCATGGGCATGCTTCGTGCTGGTTCGCATGACCCAGGTTCTTACATGCCCAAACGTGCGAACTGCTTCTGAAGTAAATGAAAATTCACGATACAGATTAGCTGAAAATTCACGATACAGATGGTCACACTAGATAAGCAGGCCGCAAATTGTACTTGCCTAGCCATTTCCAAAAGTTGCGAAGGTATGCCTGTGGGGCGGCCCACCAGCTCTGCGCGGCCACCTGCTCACATGATCACCGGGAAAAAGCAGCAGAAACGCATAATTGAGGTTGCAGCAATGCGTCCCAGCGATGCAGGCCGGCAGACACACCCGCCAGAGTATGTCAACAGCACCGAGTGAGTAAGCGTTGCTGAGCACCCTTTGACGTGGTAGTAGGGCACTGTTCATGAAACATACCCTGTTAGGTAACCCTACAGAATGAGAGTGAAAACTAAGGCTGGGGTGCACACTGCCCTAACAGGCCCTCCATCACAATCATGACATGTTGCTGCAGAAAGGTTGTTACTGGGCATCGGCAACTGATTCCTCCCCTTGGTTTTTGCTGGCCACCCTAGTGGTTTTGGGAGGAGCTACCAGGTGTTCGTCGGCCATACAAGAGAGCAGCGGCAAGGCCATGTTGAAGTTGAAGTTGAAGTTGAAAATGTGTTTTGTGCGACGCACCTGCATGGCCATCTCAGCGACGAAGAAGGCGAGGCACACGTACTCCAGTATGTTGACAGCATTCAGGGGGTCGGTGCTGCTGAGCACCATCATGAGCGTGCTGACCACAACCACCAGCATCATGACCTGTGGGCACGTAGTGAGGAGGGCACGGGCGGGTGAAGACGGGGGCGGGGGGGGCAAGAGGTGAGCCACATAAAAGTGGGACAAGACGCATGTTGCACTCGTAACACATATCCCCTACCATGACCTGATGTTTGTGTACCACCCCTGTCTGTCAGGTGTACGCATTCTCGACAATAGTCTACAGGTACTAAATTAGTACTTCGAGGTACTTCAAGGGTCATTAATTCAAGCATCGGAGTGGTGTGTGCTACATGCATGCACATGCGTGCGTCACCTAAAACCACCCACATCATGTACTATTAGTAGTACTAGTAGTACCAACACCAACATTGGAAGCAAGGTAGACAGTGAATGTGGCCTCAGGGTGAGTGACTGGAGCATGCAATGAGGGCTGATTGTTGGTACTCGGGTCCAGGCTGGCCTGTGTCTGATTAGTAAGTGGTGCGTTTTGTGTGCCTCTGGGGGTCCCCGGGCCCCTGCCTGGGCAGTATGTGATACGGTCTTGTCTAACAGTTATTGCACAGACCGATCACGCACGAAGACTGCTGCAGTACTGCTGAAGTATGTACCATATGATTTTGAAACTCAATAATGTACCCTAACATTTACTGTAGCGGACAAGCACAACAATGTCGGGGGCAAGTTGCGGTACTTCTAGAGTCACCATAACGTCCATTGAAAAAGTAGTTGCCCCGGGCAGCTGCTTTTAGCCACTAGTACATTGTGTGGTTTCGCAGCGCACACACATACTGTGCCGGCAGGCAGTGCTCACCCGCTCGAAGTAGGGGTGGCACGTGATGGCGTGGCATTTGCGCCGCAGAGGGCTGGCCTGCACCGTCTCCGCCCACGTCTCGGCGCACGTGCGGCGCCCCAGAAGTCTGCGAATTCAGATGCAGCGCAAATGCGGTCAGCAACGTAAGCAAACGTCAGCACATTGAGTGAGTACTGTACACAGACATGCACGCTCCCCTGCCATGCCATGCAATGCGATGCACGCTCGGGTGCATTGTCACTTCTGCAGGGTGTTACTTGGGGCACTTGCGCTTCAGGGCATGTGCGGGGACCCATGTGTGCTGAGCCACAGAGGCCGTAGCACCGCTGGTATCCACACATGATGACAGGTCGCTGGTGTGTGACGCTCTGACTTCAACTTGCAGAAACACAACGTCAAATTTGAGCTTGCCTCACCCAGGTCACTGGTGCAGCTTCAAGTATCGAGACAAGCTCCCTTTTGGTAACTCTCACAGAATTCCCGCAGGGACTGGAGCGGTTTAAGCGGCTGAGGCAGGGTGTCAAGTGCCAGGCCCCACCTCCCTCCTGCTCACAGGCAAGGCTGTTGACCACCAAAAAGATGGATGGTAGGTGGCATGCACAGCCAGCCTCACAACTCTTGGACTTCAATGCGAGGTTCCACAGGACGGCGCCAGGCGGTAGGTGCCCCTTACTAGCGGCATCCGTAACCCATGTGCCTTCTCTGTGGGCGCCTGTGCATGTTGTGCACAAACTTCAACGTCCAGAAATAGAACTTCAAGTTTGGACACTCACCCATCCAGGTGACGCCACCATGGCGGGGGCTTGGTCCTGGTGGTCACGCCGAACAGCAGGTACAGAGGGGTTGGGTGCGACTTGCGCGCGTCGCTCGGAGCGCCATCCTGAGAGGGCAGCAAGCAGCGCCAGGTGTGAATACGTTTTAGAAGTACTTGGAAGTACCTCGGTACGAAGTGCTCCAAGTATGCCAATATGTATGGTACCATTTATATGGTATAGCAGATGCAGCGGGGTGGCGTGGTTCTGGCGGTCCTCGATTGGTGTGCCATCCTGGGAGGGCAGGAGCAGCTCCAGGTTACGTGCGTCAGAAGTACTTTTACTAAACTCCGCTTGGGGTGCAGAAAGCCCTGTGCACATGGCGTGCGGTTGATGAAGTTGAACGGTACTCATACCGTAGCGGTCTACAAGGTACTACCGATGCCGCAGAAGTACTTGAAGTATAAGGTACTAGTGCTTCAGAAGGTTGCGGTGCCCACCCTGCAAAATACTACAGTAGTTTGTATTTATCGAACAGAGTAGTATTCGCCATGTACTTTCCTATGTTTACATGTACTTTTTGTATTATGTGTGTAATTAGTTGCCAAGTACAGTCACACATGGTATGAGGTAACACAGGTATTACATACCATATGGTACACAACGTGCACTGTATGAATATGCACACCCGTGTGAACACGTGTACACTATCGACATACGCACAGGGTGGGGTGTTACCATGTGCATGAAGCACCTCAATGGCTCATACACATACTTGAAGTAGTTGAAGGTGAAGTATACTACTGGTAGCTTGTACTTCAAGTGTACACCAATGTACGTAGAACTCATATCAATACCTCGAAGAATACATGTAGACATATACATGTGAAAGAAACCAAAAAGGTGACTGAGCCCAGGTACTCCGGTGGCTGGGGCAGAAAGCCAGGCCGAAGCCTGCGTGGTGATCTATCCACTTGGTCAGAACCAGTGGCCACATGTATGCAAATGAGGCGCACAACCAGCCCTAGGAAAGTGAAGCGGGGCAGCACCAGCACCAGCAGGCCCTAGGAAGGTGAAGTGGCGCAGCAGCCATTTTGCACCAGCACCAGCAGTGGCACCACCAGCAACAGTGCATCTGTGCAGTGAGGGTGTTCTGGTGCCTGGTCGCCCTGGGAGCCCAGCAGACGCATGAGACAGCCACCAATGCGCTTTGGGTTGGGTTCGCTGTTAAAAAAACAGGTCAAACGTGACCATGTGGCAAATCGGAATTCACATGATGATAGGCAGAGCGTACCAATTTTGCACCATAGCCGTATAATGTACTTCAGAAGTATGTAGATGCGGCATACTTGAAGTATATAATATATAATAATATACTTCAAGTATTTGAGTGAATGTATTCATACGGCAAATCAGCCGTGTATCGCGCTTTCTGACGTAAAAATGCGTAGAAATTCGCCGCACTTTGTTTAATGCCGCGGCCCATCACCACCTATAAAGCAAGTGGCAGCACATAATGAAATATGTGAAGCAGGCGTGCAGTCACCTGTAGCTGCGCCTCCACGTCCGGCGGGAAGTCAAAAGCGGCTCCGTGCCCTGCGTGCAGCCACGCAAGCGCACACAAACAGGCAGCACATCCAGCAGCAAGGCACAGACGAGTTTGGCAGTGACGAAATGACAGGCACCTGGGCACGACCGACAAGTCCACGAGCGCTGCGGTTCAATGCGATTCGTGACACTCATGGATGCATATAAATACAGTACTACTGCGAAGTGCGTAGTACACCACGTGTACCATGAGTTTAAGGTGGCTCCAGGTACGGGAGGGCGCATGTGGTCGCTCTTAGACACATGTCTCGTAACTTTGAGTGGGTGACTCACTGATGCCTGCTTGCTGCTGGAGCGACTGTCAGCAGCGGCCGCCGAGTGGGACTCAGCTGCCAGCGCCGGTGTGCATGCCTCCCTCAACGAACACACAATCGCTGCTGGGCGCTCATACAACATGCAATGTGCCTCGCATGTATACATGTATGACACTCGTGTTGTTCACTGCTAAGTAGTAGTACTTCAGAGCAGAAGTACCACTGTAGTGGTTTGTCGCCCTGCGCTTCTTGCTGCAGCAGGAATCCTGTGACACACTGCCAGCCGTCATATACAATGCAGCGTGCCGTCTCTCACATCTCAGTAAAAGCAAAATCCAAGCGCACACCTGTACACCCACATTAGGTGCCTGCATATAACATACTTCTGACAATACCCGTGTTAATCACCTGTTCTCACTGACACAGGGCTCATCTCCAGCAGTGGCCGCCGCGTGGGGGTCATCCCTCCCCCTCCACCCCCCCCATCCACGGGCTTCAATGCAAGTGCCGCACCGCTGCCGCCGCCCTCGCTGCCCCCCCCGCCACCGCTCCTTGCCCCTCGAGAGTGAAACGACGAGAATAAGGGGCGGCGCCTCGGCCGCTGGCTCAGTGTGAGCTGCAAAAGGTGGGTGGGTGGGGCACGAGGCACCGACGTTGGGTTGAGCTCAGCAGCGGTGCTCAGCAGCAGGATGGTATGTGTGCTCAGCAGAGGTCAGCAGTGGTGTTCAGCAGGGACGGCAGTGCTCAGCAGTAGGATGGTGTGCTGTGGGAGCTGTTTTAGAAGACAGCGTGGCATGAAGAGGCAGGGGCAGTGCCTTGGCTGCTGTACGAGCGCGGAGTGTGGGGGTAGGAAGAGCAGCGGTGGAATAGTGTTCAGCAGCATCATTATGAGGTGTGAAAGTAGGGGGTGGCGACACCGCATTACCTGCTGTGCTCAGCGGCAATTGGCGCCAACAGCACCAGTGGGTGCGCTCAGCAGTCACCACAACTACTACCAGGCGTTCGTTCACAGCCGAGATCAAGGGATCAGAAAGTTAAAGCGTCGGCTATGTGGCAGAAGGTGCTCAGCAACTACCACCAGGCAAATATGGTACCAGTAACAATCAATACTTCAAGGACGTCAAAGACTTGAAGAAACAACATGGCAGTGCTGAGCAGTAACAGTGCAACGGCAGCGTCCCGTGTTAAGCAGCGGCACAAGCGCCCCCCTGCGTCGCCAGCCACTGCACACGACGGCAGGGTTTGTGTCCTGCAAAGGGCCGGGCACCAGTGCTCAGAAGTGTGTGTGCAACAGACGAAATTATTCAAATCCGCCCTTATCGCACATGTACCATATATGTTTAGTCAAGGGTACAGGTACTCTGGTGGGGCCTCACCTCTCGCCGTGCCCGCCACCCCACGTCCCTGGTGGCCTCCTGCAGCGTGCGCAGCACCAGCCGCTTGTACTGGCGCCCTATCAGCCGCGTCATCTTGAGCTTGAATGTCTGCACATGCAAACAAAATCACACGTATCGGCAGAAACAGGTCATAAATTTGCCTTTTTATCGTACCCAGTGCATGCGCGTGCACATACATGTACAGCGCAGACAGAGTGCTCAGCGGTTGTGGCTGCAGCAGCCGGTGCACGCAGCATCATTTCGTGACACTTTCCGCCGGCAAGCGAGCTAAGACAACCTACTCGGAGACAGCCCCCCAGCCCCGGCAGCAGCAGCTGGGTTCAGCAACCTGTCTGCTCACAGCTGGGCACGCACACCGCATGCACACACACAGCACGTGCCCAGCATCGATGCAGCTGCCTCTCTGAAGCAGCCTGCGTGCGCGCGCAGCAACGCCTCTGCTGCTTGACAGCAAGTGCCGCTGCTGCCCACGCGGTGTGTCAAGTGTGCGGCCAATTGCCTGGCTGAAAAGTGCTTGGCTGCGACACATGAGATGACTTGCCACGCTAGTATTCCAATTTATATACTTCGAAGTACACTGAAATACTTCTGTACATTAGTATAGGTACTACACATGTGTACTGGTGTTCATGTACTTTACTGTATCTCTTTAAGGTATCATTTGTTTGTTTCGGCGTTAGTGTTTGTGTTTCACCTTTACCTGCGAGGCGTGCTTCGCCTTCATCTGGTCGCTAGCCCCCTCGAGCACAATGGCCAGCACGAGGTTGACCAGCACAAACTGGCCCAGCACCACCAGGGAAATGAAGTACACTGCCGCAACAACCCCCGCCTGCATCATCGTCTGGTACATGGAGAAGCTCCTGAGAGGAGGCACGCACGTGCAACAATGTTGAAGTTGGAGTTGAAGTTGCAGTTGAAGGTCATGGCAGCAGCAAAATTGAATGCGGTGTCTCACGTGTGGTGTCTCTCATGCGCGTTGGAGCTGCAGTTGAAGTGGTGCGTGCTCACTAGCTTTTTCCTTGTGATGACACTCAGCACGTTTCGGAAGAGCAGAAGTCTGCGTGTGAGCTCAGCTTGCCTGGCTAAGACATTGGCGTGTGCAAGCGTGAATAACTTGTGGGCAGCTACCCACCACACCCACATATGCCTGGACATGCTGCTCCGAAGCTACACTGGATATACTTGAAGTATATACTGTACATACTTCAAGTATGAAACTAGTACAGTACACAACTCCACAGACTTGCGCCTGGCATCTTGCCGCAGCCACGGCAGTATCTGGGCCACGCAGCTACTTTAAGGCATCTTAGTGGCTTACCAGTTGTCCCCCGTAATGACGCTGAACACCGTGGCAAAAGACCAGAAGACACTGTCAAAGCGCAGCTTGCTCGCCCCGGGAATGTGTGCGTAAGGCCCAAGTGTGGGTGACATGGTGCTGCCAAACAGCTGCACACCAGGAACAAACACGCAAAGCGGCACCAAAGCCGGGGCGCGCGAGGGAGGTGGGGTCAGTTAGGGCGGGGTCTTCAATTAAGGCGTGGTGAGGGGCTGTTGTAACGGCTGAGGTGGCAGGTGCCAGGCCACTCCTAAGTATGTTGGGCGCGTGGTATGGTGTACCCCCCACAGAAGAATGCTTCTTACTTGAAGTACTACGTAGTATGTAATTGAGTGATGAGCCTGAGGGAGCTGGCCACAAGGGGCCATCAAAGCCACTGTAGGGCTCGGCCAGACATGTAGTGGTGTGGGTAGGGCAAGTAGGGTGGCGACAACATTGTGGTGTGCCACCACTGTCCAACATGCGCTTTGAGTGCACGTGTGAATGTATGTTCTAGCTTTTTTATACTTTTTGGCCCCTGATGCGCAGCTTTCCAGGCCAAGCAGTCCCATATACTACGAAGTGCCAAAAGTACAAACTCCAACTTCTACTCCAATACTTCGACTTCAAATTTAAATCCATGTCTTGCCTGCATGCCGAGGATGGTGTATATGAGTATGAGCAGCGCCATGAGCATCACCACTGGCACCATGTCCCGCGCTGACTTCTCCACCATGCCCAGCACGTAGATTATGGTCTCCGCCAGCCTGGGCCATAAAAACAAAGGCGAACAAGAGCGTGAATTCATTCAATTCACGCATCAAAACGAACAAACACATGTGAGTGCTGACTTTCCACCATGCCCAGCACATAAATTATCGTCTCCGCCAGCCTGGGCAATGAAAGCACGGGTGACAAAAAACGTGATTTCAGTGAAACTTTAAAGCGCCAGAAATGGACACATGGTGAGCGCTGACTTCTCCACCATGCCCAGCACGGGGATTATGGACCCAGCCAGCCTGGACCACAAACGTGCAGGCGAAAACAAGCGTAAAAGCCTTGCCTGCCGGTGCGAATGACGCGAACGAGCCTGACGAGGTGTACGTCAGGTACTGTTCTCTCTGCTGAGCACTGGTATTAGTGAACTTGAAGTAGCTGCTCAGCACACGGCACACCTCACCTGCCGGTGCGCATGACGCGGATGAGCCTGAAGAGCCGTGCTTCAAGTATGTGCTGTTTTACTTCAGAAGTTTTTTGTAAGTATCTGCGGAGCACTGGCATACCCTACTTGAAGTAGCTGCTCAGCACGCAGCACCTTACCTGCCGGTGCGCATGACGCGTATGAGCCTGAAGAGCCTCATCATGCGCATGACCTTGATGCCATTGGCATTTCCCGTGTTACTGCCCATGGACACCAGGCTGCCGACCACCTGCGCTCCGCAGAACCAAGCAACACCCAGCAGCAGCAATCAAATAACACCCAGCACCCGCACGCACCATGGATGTGGCCGACAACACCTACAATGCACTCGCGATTTGGTGTGCTTTGACTGGGTGCGATATGCGGTTTAACGCGGGATGAAGAGGTCTGTCACTGACTACATGGTTGCTCTACTAAGGATATACTTCAAAAATACAAATCATCCCTTGATGCAGTGCGGGTCTCGGTTTAGTGCGGGGTGCGAGGGGGTTGACACTACCCCACACTAAATTGCGAGTGCACTGTACTCGTGTGGTACACAGGTGAACGAGTGGAGCATGTGTTGCCAATGTTGGTGCCCCGGACAAACCAGGCTGACAACCGCTTGTGGCCAGCACTGGGAGTGACACACCTACCAGTCACCCCGCCGGTGTTGTATCGGCCGCACACTGGCATACTACTGTAGTAGTTGGTGCCTACGTGTCACACACTACTACTAGTTCCTAGTTGCACTGGCAGCGATAATGGTGTTCCGGTGTATACTTTCAAGTATAGACATCAGTATACCACACTTTTCGAAGTGACTACTTCAAGTAGTTGGGGGCTTACCACTGCGAAGTCGAAGCAACGCCACACATTGCCAAAGTAGGGCCGCAGCCCAATGCACACCCACAGCACCAGCATCTCCAGGGTGAAGACTGAGGTCAAAAACATGTTGGTGCCCTGCTCATTGGCAGAACACACACACACAAGAGCAGCGGCACCAGCACCAGCAATAGCAGCAGCAGCAGCAGAAGAACAGCACAGCAGAGCGGCAGCAGCAGCAGCAGCAGCAGCAGCAGCAACACCACCACAGCAGCAGCAGCAGCACGTGTGCTCAGCCGTAGTGTTGTTGGTAAGCAGCAGCAGCGGCATCGCCAAGAAGCATGCCAGGTCAGGGGGTGTGGTGTGATGGCGACTCTAAAACACTTGAAGTTCGCTAAACAAGTCATACACCGATTTTGAAGTTCGATGATAAGGAACGCAAGGCACGCGCTGCTAAGCCCAGCTACTGGGAAACAAACAGGCCAAAAGGTCTGCAAGGTGACCCATGCGCTTGGTCAGGCACAAAAAGCCCCCACACTATAGTGGCGGGTCACGGCATATAACGCACTTCCAAGTACCGGTAATGTTTTACATAGGCTATGCTACAAAATAAGGCATTTCGTCATATTCTACACTGAAAATGCTATACCGGTATATGGCGCGTTTGCTGTATAATCACGCCCATTACAACACATTATACACCCTACTTCAGGAAGTACATACTTTGAAGTACTCGAAGTATGTTGTACGGCGCACAATGCAAAGTATATACGCCGTGACCCATCATCAACTATATGCGTTAACAACTGCCATGAGCACTACCAACAGCAGTGGAGAGACGCGCAGAGTGCGTCTCACAGCGGCAGGATGAACAGCACTGCAGGATCACAGCTGCAAACAGCGTGGTGCGCTCGCGTGTGTCTAGGCTGCCTCCGCACGTTCGAGTCACACTGTTGCCAGCACTGGCACGGTGTCTCGCTCCCCCCTGTCGGACTGAGTCAGTAGCTGTAATACTGGGATAGCCGTTAAATGGAAATGTTTTTCTGTGCCGTGTACTTTTGACGTGCATCCCATCACAAGGCTGGACACCGGGCGCTGCCCACCTAGTGGCTGGTGTGCCAGGCTGACAGGTAGGTTGAATCAAGTAAGCGGGTCTGCTATTACAGTTTGTACAGCATCGTTATTGCCAGGTTCTGGTACACTGATTGTCGCGGCTGTGCACCGCATGGGGCACCGACCTTGAGGCCCTGTGCCGTGGCCAAGCTGATGCCGTACCTGTGAGCGATACAATCGTGTACACAGGGCAGTGCAGGGAGGGGGGAGCCTAGGCCAGTGAGTGGTGATCCTCTGGTGACAAGCACTAGGGGCCTAAACAGGTGCAGTTGAGTGGTGGCTGCTCTGGTGAGAGGCACACAGGGGCCGATAAATAATGCAGAGTTGTGCAGCGGCTGCTGCCCTGTATTTGGCAAAGGCAACAGCAACAGAGCTTAGCTTTCATCAAGTGGTCCTTTGTACAGCGGTGGTTTGCTGCTCTCCGTGGCTTGTGCTCATGGCCTACGCCCCAATACCAGAGCGGGCAAAACTGTGCATCCTTCCTTCTGAGTATCGTGACCTTCGCGGCTACCTACACGCATACATACGGGATTCGCAATAGCACATGTGCTACTGTGACATGTGCCACATGGCACGAGACTTGGCCTGCTCGGTCATACTGTCTCCAGTTGTGCACACCATGTGCACAGGGCTTTCCGCGCGCCCCAGTTGGAGCGTGCGAGGTAATACAACTATGAAATGTGAGCACAGGCAGCACTGCACAGCGATGCTCAGATTCTGCTGTGCCAATCCCTAGCCCTCAAGGACACTGGCCGGCGCGTCTAGGTGTGGGCGCTGTCGGTGTTCGACCAGGTGGGCAAACCGCCCCACAGGCTTAGGCCTGGCATTTTTGCCCCAGCCACGGCAGTATCTGGGTGTAGCAACATTTCAGGCTTCTTTCGCTCACCCATCCATGGCAAGCCTTCTGCGTATCGTGACCCTCCCGGCTAGCTACGTGCATACATAGAGAGAATACTTCTAAAGTATACAAAAGCACACATGTGCCTGTGACACACAGTAGCACTGTACAGCGATGTTCGGATTCCGTGTGCTGTGCCACTCACCCGTCCATGGCGAGAACGACCAGGTTGGCCAGGATGCACACATTGATGAACTGCACAAACGGCGAGGATTCGTCCGTCAGGTAGGCCCGCACGCGCGAAGGAGCCAGCCCATACAGGGCACCTGCGCGAGAGCGCATGGACATTGTCATGAAATGAACATGGACAGTATAATGAATTCATGAACTCAGGTTTCATTTGGCCCACGACACAGCCGCACTGGAGGGAGCCACCACGTGACACACCCTTTGCCTCATTATCAAAGGCCACACACACTCCAACGACCTCCAGACTACAACACGCAGCTCTGTCCCCACCTTTGTACAGGTCACCCCTCCAGCCTGCTCCCAGCCAGCTCAGCGCTGAGTGCCACCAGCCGCCCTCTCTTCCACGGGCAAAGCTGCTCAGCAGCAGTTGAGGTTGAAGTTGAGGTAGCAGCAGCAGCAGCAGCAGCAGCAGCAGCAGCAGCACCGGCAGCAGCAGCAGCAGCAGCAGTGGCATCAGCAAAAGTAGAAGCAGCACCTGCAGCAGCACAATGGCGGGCGGGTGGGTACTGTCTCCACAGGCATTGACCCGTCACTGCGACGACCTTCAACAGCTGCTTGGCTCGCCAAAATGAAGCCATCAAATACCAAAGACGGCGAATGCGCAAACTCTTGGTGGCAAACGTCATTGCGGTCCAAACAGTCCCTGGAGGTGACAAGCGTCAACAAAAAGTGCAGCCGTGGTCAACGGCACAGAGGCAGGCACTGATGCCACTGCATGGACGCACTGTGTGAAGGGCTGGTGCTGGGCAACTTACCCCTTTGCCTTGCTTCCAGTGCGGTGGAGGTGCGACCCGACCCCCTTGAGCGTTGAGAGCATCTTGGCCTTCATGGTGGAAGCTGGCACACGCACAAGCAGCAGGCAGGGCATGAGGCATTGCACGCCTGTCACTCTCCACTAGCGGCGGGGTAGGGCTGAAAACGTATCTATACTTCAGTACGTTGCACTTCCGAAGCATAAAATACGGCGTATTTCCTTTGACACCCAGAAACGCGATATATGGCGTACATGCCCTATAAATATGTCTACATAATTACGTCACACGCCGTATGAAACCAGCAGCAGGCAGGGCACGAGGCATTGCACGCCTGACAACACTCTCCATGATAGCGCCTGCCAACCCCCCTGCATGCCATGGGAGGAGCCAAGCAGCCCATGCACCAAGGCGCCAAGTAGCCACGGCAATGCCTACTCTGTGACCCCTAACCCGTGCCGTGGCCTCTTTGCGTGTGGGTTCCGATCGGTGCCATGCTTGATGGGTGTCGGAACGCCTGCGCCGGGTGTGTGCTTACCGTCGTCGGTGAGAGCCACTGCTGCCACCTCCTCGTCCTGCAGGTGCTTGAGGCTTTTGGCCTGCAGTGGGGCACAAAGCGCAAGGCGGGAGCAGCTCGTATGAATCGCCCATTATCACTAATCACAGGCTATACCACATACACATTTGCTTATGCTACGCGGCATGGCACGTATGTATACCACTACATACAGCCCGTACCAATTGTCACACAACTATAGCTCGTATCAATTGTCCATTGTCACTGGTGGTGGGTGACAGCGCGTGAGTGTTACGCCGATTACGTGTGCATGTTTAGGGTGCACCTACATAACGGTCTTCTTGAGGGAGCTGCAATGCACGTACAGTACTCGAATACACCTACCGTAGGTATTTATACACCATGCACAACGCCAGGCGTTGAGCACTGAAAGCACACGGGATTTGTACATTTTCGTCCTGACCCGTCACTAATCCTGGCTTATGCCACCGTGGAGCCGCCAACGTCGGCAACGTGGCAGCAATTATGGCGTACACGCCACAAATTCGAGCGTTGGTTTTTGCCCTTGCATCGGCACAGCATTTTTGCGGGAGCAACACACGGCATTTTTTTCAGTGCAGATGCAACGGCAAGGTTGTTTTCCCTTGGGGCTGGTTCAACGCCTCATGAGGCTCCGCGCTTGCAATGGGGCACGTGACAGCACGAGGCATTAATGCTATCACTAGTACAACTTCGAAGTACTGCCACTGAAGTACTTCAAAGTATTAAACTGAAGTATTAAGTCAACATCGAAGCAGACTAAATCTGCCCATATTGAAAAGAGCCCTGACAGGCAGCACGGCCCCGCAAGTGCCTGCTGACAGGCCCATGGGCCAAAATGCCAGCCCAAGGTCTGGCTGGAAATTGTGCCACATGTTCAAGAGGTTTTTTGCCCGCCACCCTCAGCGTGTGAAACGGAGAGACGTTAGGGTTCGGAATGACTTTTTGGTTGTGGAACGCTAGCACAGGTACTGCTGAGCATGCCAAGCTCGAAAGCATGGCAGCAACTTGGTATGCACCACTTAAAACTAAAACCAGAGCTTGCCAGAGCTAGCGTCTTGCAGGATGGCACCGACATGAAGTCTGCCATTCATGTACAACGACACTGCTATCAACTTCCTCACTTGAGCGCGCTAACAAGGACATGGGTTCATGTGTCTGCCAGCAACACCGCAGTTGAACTTCAGGGGCTTACCAGGGCCAGCGTCTTGAACTCTAGCAGGATGGCGGCGATCATGAGGTTCATGATGGTGTACGTGCCAGAGATGATGAGGACAAGGAAGAACCAGAACGTGTTCTGCGACGACACACGCTGCGTCCACTCCATCACCACCTAAGGATGTGCGGAAAGGGGGAGAGGGCAGTGTGGGGGTTGGGTTGAGCACCAAGTGCAATGGCCGTGACCAGGGTCAGCATGCCGCTCTTTTAGCATACCATTTAGCACCGCTCATAAAGCATTGTTGGTGATTCATGTTTACATCCGCAGTGTGACAGCCCTGTGCGCGCCGCGCCATTAGTTATGGGTACTTGATACATCGAATATAGTCCAAGTACACGTCTAGAATGAATTTCGTCTTGTAAGTACATGCAAATGGCAGCCGCTGTGCTGCAGCAGCAGGCTCCAAGTGCAAAAGCGCCGCGTGCATCATCCAGCCATTTTGCGTGGTGACAGCAGCAGCAGCACAGTCAGCAAGCACACCGGTGACCAGGTTTGTCACAGGGTACACCATGTCAGCATTTCTAGAGCACCATAGCAGCAGCACATTCATGATTGCACGTTGTTCACACACAGTCATGTGGGCTGTGACAGGCCTTCCAAGCCAGCGCTGTTGCAAGCGCTGCCTGTCCAGAGCGTTCTGCTGCCAGAAACCACCACTCACCACCCAGCCATCGAGCGTGGCGAACGGGTTGGGCACACAACTAAGCAGGTTTTCCAACTTTTACTCATGAATACGTCCTGCAGCGCCTTATACAGCTGTGCACCACTCATACATGCTCATGAGCACGCATCTGGACCCATGAATGCCACCAGAGCACACACAAACCACTCACCACCCAGCCGTCCAGCGTGGTGACGGTAAACAGGGTAAGCACGCCGCTGAGCAGGTCGTCAAAGTTCACCAGGCCCCCCACGGGCGGCTGCCCAAAGTCAAGGCACTCGTAGGGGAGCTCGCACTGGTAGGGGGTTGTGGCGGCCGCCAGCCTGCTGCAGGCCGCCGTGCCGGAGTCGTCTCGAAGCTGGCGCGGCGGGGCGCAAACGGCAGCAACAGTATGTGCTGTGTTAGGGGTGCAAGTAGCAAGAGCCGTGTGGGCTGTGGTTGAAAATATGGGCTAAAAAATCAGCATGTACTGCCGTTGGCGAAAGGTGCGTGTGTGTGTCCCTGCGTAGTACTGGTCAGGGGGGGGGGGGTGGCCGGCAACCTGCTGAAAAAGGCGATGAATGACATCCGCATGCTTCTCGAAGCTGGCGCAGCGGGGCGCAAACGGCAGCAGCAGTATGGGCTGTCGTTAGGAATGTAAGTGACCAGAGCCCTGTCGCATGTGGTTGGGTGGGGGCGGGGGGGGGGGCTACCGCAGCAGCATGTAGTATGTCTTTAAAAACGGTGCATGTGCGCACCTCTGGTTAGTGGCGGTCGAGGAGGGGGGGGGGGGGGCATTCACCTCTGAGAAAGAATGATAAACAACACTTGTCATAAAATGCTGTAAATAACGCTGGGGGCACGCGTAGCAGCAACAACATTTGCCGCCACCAGCAGCACAACCAGTCCGCCTGACCCTTATTAGGGAGCACACGTGGTATGATCCTGGATACATGTGGCCTATAGCGTATATATATATATGTGTATATATATACATACAATTTCAGTACTCCGTACGATATGTATATGACAGCAAGTCCTGCAACCTATGGCACAGCTTGCACGGCGCCAGGGGTGCTCACTCGCGAGGAGGGAAGGTCGAGAATAGAGGAAGTGCGGGTGCAGAATGGGGGCCTCCAAGACTTGCGACTGAGCAGCTTGTGCACATAAAACACAGCGCGCAAACAGCAAGAGCGTCACAGACGGAAAAGCTGGTGCGCACACGTGCAATGTCCACCATGGGGAGGAAGGAACTGGCACAGATGCGTGTGGGACCAGTGAAGATAGCAGTAGGTAGGTAAACACAAAAAGACACCCACCTGGCACAGCTGGTCCGTCATGTTGAAACCTCCGCTCGGCAGCCCTGATGGCACCGCGCACCTAGCAGCGTGCCACAGCGCCACACACAGCACGCCACAGCGTCACACACACCAGTGAGACACGAGAGTGCAGAGGTGGCAGTGGAGAGCGCGGCGTGGGTGTGTGCATTGCGGCACCCCATGATATGACATGCGCCAGGAGGCCAGGCGGCACAAGTGGACATGCAGCGGGACGCCACATGGGTATTCATCACAC
Source organism: Ophiocytium majus (assembly GCA_032358315.1). Taxonomy (NCBI): domain Eukaryota; class Xanthophyceae; order Mischococcales; family Ophiocytiaceae; genus Ophiocytium; species Ophiocytium majus. The sequence goes on along the minus strand of JAULBY010014456.1, from coordinate 14,113 downwards.
ATGACACACACTTGTTGAAGTTGAGTATACTTCAAACTTCGAGTGTACACTATTGAAATACTACACTATGTAGTACTAGAAGTATGCTCGAGCGCGTCTCGCCATGCGTGCGGAATTTGCATGCGCACGCACGTCACATGAGCTCATGTGGACGCATGAAGGTGCAAGAGTTGCACGGCAACAGGAACAGGTCACACACACACACACATTATTGGGAGGTGTCTACCACCCTACACGCGGCTGACAGGGTCAACGCATTCCCGAGTGGTGTTATTTATACTTCTGAAGTAGTATATTAATACCGGTATGTGTTTATTTATTTTACTGGTACGCGCTAAAGACGATATCCATGGGGGCTAAGGAACGTACAGGTGGTCAAGGTGTGTGTGTGTGTGTGTGTGTGTGTGTGTGTGTGCGCGCGTGTGTGTTTGTGTGATTAAGGGTTTTTGGGCGGCAGTCACCTTCTGTCCATCTCGCCGGACCACAGCAGCACTCCCATTATGGCAAAGACGGACACGTAGAACAGGAACACCACAACAATCCTGCCGAGGGTCCACCCAGCCTGTGCACATGGAAACCATACAATTGACAGCATATTCTAGCAGTCAGTGCAGTCGCAAGCAATATAGCAGTGGGCGAGTCGCACATGTGAGAGCCGCACAGAGTGCGGAGCGACTGGCTACATGCGTGTTTTGCTGCCTGCGCAGCACAGCAGCCGCAGAGGAGGCAGCACGTGCAATGTGCGGTGCTGTGCGGTGGGTGCACCACACTGTGGGTAGAGGTATCACACATGCTTCCAAGTAGTATATTTCAGAAGTAGTAGTACCTACAGAAGCACTTCAAGCCGAAGTACAGTATACATTTCGAAGTATAAATAGAAAATACCATGTATATGTACACCTATACAGGTACATATTTTGAAGTACAAATACAGTACACATCATTGTATATGCCTACCACAGTGGTACTACTTCAAAGCAGATACATGGTGGGTATCATCACTATTAGTTTGTGCTCTGTGGCGCTAAGCTATGCTGGCACAAACACACGCGTTCCCGCCTCGCGACCAACTACCACAGGCGCAACTACTGTGACCCAGCTCACACGAAAGCTGCCGCAAAACCGTACATACTACACGCGCTTGACAGCCGGCTGTGGCATGCTTCCTGCCAGCCTCTGAGCGAGCGTACCACCCTCTCCGAGTGCCAGTCACTTGCCTGCAGCAGTGAGCTGACCACGAGCTGCATGCGCGGGAAGCGGCGAACCGTGCGCAGGGGCCTGCACCACACAGGCCACCACAGCACCCGCAGGTGTCACAGCAGCACAGCAACCAAGTAGTTAGTTGCCGCAGCCGATGGTGATCACGCCCTTCTGACAACATTTGGTGCGTGTGCTTTGTAGACAAGACCGGGGGTCTTAGTCAATGTGGTGTCCATATGAGTGGGCGCACGTGTAGCGGCCTGCAAGCTGCAGGTTGGGCAAGTGCGTCCCCCCCCCCACCGCCCCCCGCTAGCCCCTGGTGGCAGGAGCGGCGTTGTGCTGTGGAGGGGATGGCTTTTGGTGTTGTTGCGACTTGGGGTTTCTCAGGGGCACAGGCCCCAGGTCTGGTGCTCCGTGCCCAGCCGTCACCCCCTACAGACAGCTCGCGCCTTGGAAATACAGCAGGGACCGTCTACACTGCTTGGGGAGCCTGTTTGTTGGTGCTGCCGACTGCTTGTGCCATGCGCAATGCCATCGGCACATGCCAGAGCAATGTCATGTCATGCTGCTGTGAGTGTGCACCACTGCTACGGACCATGCAGTGTCCAAGACAACCGCTTGCCTGCAGCATGAGACACCCTGCACGAGACATGGGCTGCTGAGGTCTTGACTCGATTGAAGTGCATACTTCAACATTGAAGTTCAAGCCATACCTGAGGACCCTCAGCACTCTGAGCATCTTGAGGTTGCTGTTGCCAGACGCGGACACGCTGATGAGGCCCTGCGTTGCAGTTGCAGGCAGCGGCACAAGTGCATGAGATAAAGGTGTGCAGTCAGCTGGGCATCCTCGGTATAGATGCAGGTGCAGCGAATGCACAGCTCAGTGCGAATCACGTGCATGCCATATGCACAGGGCTTTCCGCCCCAACAGAGCGTATTTGTAAATCTCAAACATACTTCGAAATACGTACATGCTTGTACTTAAAGCATACCGGTGTATGGTGTGCGCATGCATACCTCCATGACAACCGCAGCGTCCAGCCAGTTCCAGGCATCCGTGAAGTAGTCCAGGCCGCTGGCCAGCAGCTTCAGGACCATCTCAAGCACAAACGCGGCGGTGAAGAAGATGTCAAAGATGACGAGCCACCCGGCGCGTGTCTCCGCCAATGGGTCCTGCAATAAGAACACACACACGGGCACGTGAGAGAGGAGTGACAGGTCAAGTGTAGTGTGGACTGATGCGCGCATTGCACGTAGAGTAATATTATTTTCAACAGGTGCACTGCTTTGCCAGGTAAAAAAGACATTTGGAGATTTTGATGGAAATGTCAACGCTGTGCACAACGACGTGCTGAGTAAGTGGTGCAAGGTATCAGTAGGTGCAAATAGGTGGGGACCACCTGCCGATGCCCTCTATCGGTGCATACCAGTGCAGTAGCAAGCTGGCAACAAACAATAACTTGTTGCCTAACAGTGCAACTCATTAACACCAACCCTTCCTATCAGTGCTTCCCCAACAGCGTCTGTCTCAGCAGTCAAGTCCAGCGTCTGAGGCGCCGGTTGCACTGTGTTGTGCTCCCAACCCTGCTCCACAGCCTCTGCCTGCAGGCATGCTGTCGGTAGCCTAGCCTGCATCGCGCCACAGCAGCTCCCTGCTCCACCGGCAAGGCAGTGTATGACTGCCCGCACGCTTCGTGGCAAACTTGATAACACTGCTTAACTTGGCGGCCTGCCTTTTTGGGGCAAACTACTGGTATTGCGCATGTGTGTATACACACACGCACACAAGCCCAAGAGTAGGTGGCTCACCTATGGTCAATGGTCCTGATGCCTTCATGTGTAACCGGCTTTTTGTAAAGCGGTACAGTACTAGCAGTACCACACAGATATATACATGTGAAAGAAACCAAAACGGTGACTGAGCCCAGGTACTCCCGTGGCTGGGGCAGAAAGCCAGGCCGAAGCCTGTGTGGTGATCTATCCACATGCATGTGTACTGAAGTATAATATACCTCAGAAGTATACTTAAAAGTACCACATACCGGTACGACAATCCAGTATCATTACCCAGGAGTCGATTCTTGCGTACCTCCATAAGCAGGATGACACAGTTGAGCAGTATCAGGCCAAGGGCCGCTCGGTCAAACTCCGGCCGCTGCACCACGCGGTGCGCCCACTGCCCCACAGGACTGCTCAGCAGCAGCAGCGGTGCTCAGCAGCAGCAGCAGCAGCAGCAGCAGCAGCAGCAGCAGCAGCAGCAGCAGTAGCAGCATCAGCAGCGGCAGCAGCAGTAGCAGCATCAGCAGCGCTAGCAGCAGTGCACATGCTCAGCAGCACAGTTGCATAGTCACACAGTGACCCAACCCGTGTGGTTGCAGCCACAGAGCACCGCTCCGCAGCGGTGCTCAGCAGTAGCAAGTAGAGCAAGCGGCGGTGTGCTCAGCAGCAGCAGTCCTCAGCAGCGGCAGCACCACAGGTGAAGAGTGACACTCAAGGGCAGCAGCAGCAGCGGCAAAGGTCAGAGACATCGGCAGAAACCGCAGCTGAGGTAAGCAGGAGGTGTGGTACTGTATCCAGTGGCAGGCACAGAGTGGCAGCGGCAGCAACAGCAGTGTTCACAGACCAAGTAGAAGTGGCTGGCGGTAGCAGCTGAGACCACAAGCAGCCCGGCTGCTGAGCAGCATACGCCGTGTTTCTATGTGCTTGTGCTGGGCTGCGCACACACTTGCAAAGGAGAAGCGTACTGGTGACGTACCGTGCCTTGCACTTGAACGAACACCATGGACACGCACTGTGATGTTGTAAATCACACACGCCGGTGTTTACAGAGTGTGGATGCTCGACATGGGCCTGTCAACGGCCATGTTATTGCTAAGGTGATGCATAAATTTTATACTGAGGCACATGATAATGGTGGAGTGTTGCTAATACCATGTACTTCAGCAGGTGCGGCGACACACCTATGCTGGGGTTGGCTGTCCACATGGCAAGAAACTACTCTAGTACAGTAGCACCTGTGCTACAGATGCCGGTCAGTGTGCCTGAACGTGTCTCACCTGTAAACAATAGCGCTTGTGATGGGTGTGGACACGCGGTTCCACAGTTGCAAAAATGCGGACGCCGCCTTGTCACCAGCATTGCTCAGCAGCTGCGCATGACGGCACATCAGGAGCGCACACCAGAGACCACAAGATCAGTTGTCCTGGGAGGACAGACAAGAGTGTGACCCACACAGTTATGTATGTTTGATGACAGGAACCTGTTATTGCAGTAGGTATCAGCGACATGCAGTGCGACCACCATGTATCACTGGTAGTACATGTATATACTTTGTATTGTGCTGGTATATACTGCTGGGTGTGAAACAAGACGTTGATTCCTAAGGCGAGAGGTGCACAATAACACCCCCCTCGTGACATTTCATCCTCCCTAGTGCTCAAACTCTGTTTGTTGCACCGACGCAGCGAAAAGACAGTGCCAGCAGCAGGGACTTCGCTCGAGACCACCTGCTGCTGCAATAATCCATGCACGGCAGGCGCTGCTGAGCCAGCAACGCCAGAGCACCAGCCATAGGGTGTGCGAGCAACTGGGGGTTAATACGGATCTCGACGGTATGCGAAATACTGCGACACAGGATGACAAAACACATACTTCAAGTATTTGTGCTTTAGTCGACATCTGCACCAGCTGTAGACCACTTAGTGGGAAAGCACCATTAGCCTATGAAATAGGCGCCCGACATGTCATTCCACTGCACCTTGTGCCGCTGGTGCGGACGCAACAGTATTTATTCGGGCTAATTCTACGTACTTGGTACTTTGAAGTGCTACTGCTGCACATACATTTATACATTGTTGTACTTTTGAAGTAGTTTCCACTGCAGTACGTAGTACATGGAATGCTGAAAGAATGTTTCCTCCTGCAACTATATGAGCGACTCTCGAAGTATCCTATCTGCCCCCCCATTACCCAGGCCCAGCAGAAGCAAAGTCACTTGGTTTTTCCTACCTACTAGGGACTACAGTAGCCGCTGGCCACATACCAATGGTTCAGTGGCAATTCACCAACACCACTTGCCTCTGACACGGTGGCCGACAGGTCCTTGGACCGCGCCTTGTGCCGCTTCAGCCCTGCACCTTTTCCACCCCCCATCCCACCAAAAGCCCACCCTGACCCCCCCTGTTGAACTTGAAGTTGCTGTTGAAGTTGCGGCCCCTCCTCCTGCTGCTGCTGCTGCTGCCCCTTCCTATGCCTGCTCCCCCCCACACACCCCCCTGCTGCTGCCCCCGCAAACTTGACACTGGGCCCCTCCCCCCACCCCCTGAGCTCCCCACTCTCCATCCTATTGCCGCCGCCAGAGCCGCCGCCGCCGCTGCTGCGTCCGCTCCGGTTGCTGTGCAAGGAAACACTGTCCACAGACGCAGAGCAGCTGCTGCCGCCAGTGGAGTCATCAACAGGCCGGACCGCCGAAAGTCCCGCTGAGTAACTCGCCGAGTGACTCGCCAGGTGACGCTGTGACTCCTGCACCACCTGCTCCTGCGTTCCGCTCCCACTGTGTTTCGACCCGAGCAGCTGCTGTGGCGGTTCCAGCCCGCCACCGCCACCACCGCCACCGCCGCCGCCACCGCCACCGCCTCCACCGCTCCTCCCAGACCAGCCCAACGATCCTCCAGCATCAGCACTGTGCCTTCCCCTTCGCAGCTGTGTCTCTGCAGCCGCCGCGCCGCCGCTGCCCCTCTGCCGCTGCTCCTGCTGCTGAGCAGGCTGGTGCTGCGCCGCCGGCCGCTGAGCACCCCCACTCCTGCTGCTGTGGGAGCTGCCGCGGGGGAGCACGGGGTCGCCCCTGAACTGCTCGCCACTCCTGCCACGCCTGCCGCCCGCCCTCCGCCCGCTCCCAGATATTTCTGCCATCCCCGAAATTTCCCCAGAATTTTTGGCTCCTGGCCGGGGCGGCTCCCGCCCGCCTGCAGCAGCGGCGGCGGCGGCGGCTGCGTTGGCAGCAGCGGAAGAGGGCGGGCCCCCGCCGGTGGTCGGAAGTTGCGGCGCGCTTTCCTCAGGAAAATCCTGGGCAGAATTGTCGGTTTCGCTGTTCTCTTCGCTGGAGCCCCCGCAGATCTCGCGCCAGGAGATGGAGTCATCGTCCGCCGCCTCGAGCTCAAGTGCCGGAACTTGTGCGTCGTCGGAGTCGGTGGCCTGTGCTCAGCAGCAAGTTGAAGTTGAAGTCTTTGTGTTGGTGATAGATATACTTCAAAGTATATCAGGGCATGCGGACTGTTCCATACAGTTTCATAAATAAGATACACTGGGTGATGTGCGGTGCACTCCACCAGAACTGCTACCCTGGGAATGGCGCTTTCGCACATAAAAGGGATTTTGGCTATGACTTGGTGGATGCCCCCACTGTAGCAAGATAAAGTTTGCGCGTCAGTGCTGCTGCTGCGTCGGAGCACGCGTGCCTAACTGCCACCTACATGCACTCTCCCACCCCTGCCTGCAGGACGCGGGAGTCAGCCCAGCCAATACACCTACTTCAAGTACTTGAAGTACCTTTAATAAAAACACTTCAAAAGCATTTGGTCTGACCGACATACACAAACCACCCATTCGGCCTAGTGTTGGCTTTTGCACCAGCAGCCAGCTGGGCTCAGCAGCATTTCAGCCTTTGCTTCGATGTCACCTGCTACTCTTCCTCACTGTAGCTCTCATTGGGTATGTATAGTGATGGGTCACGGCGTACAACGTATTTGTATAGTGGTGGGTCACGGCGTACAACATATTTTATACGTCATACAAAATACGGTGTATTTCTATGCCCAAGAACGCGATATACGGCGTATTTGCCGTATAAATGCAATTATTTGTATACGTTATACGGCGTATTCACATATGTTATACGGCGTATTTACATACGTTATACGGCGTATTTACATACGTTATACGGCGTATAATGCGAAATGTATACGCTGTGTCCCAGCACTAGCTGTGTACTACTGTAGTATGGTAGGGGCAGCGCCGATGGTTGCCACCTGCTCCCGCCTGTGGCCTGCCTCCACGCCGCTGAACGGCATATCGTGTGTGCGTACAGCATTTCATGTGCCTGCATGGCTACTTCATACTTGAAACAGGTGTACTTGATGCAGACGCCTACTTCAAGCACAAACTTCAGCTTTGCAAGTGCACCTGCGCATGCATTGCCACCACAAGGCACACCGCCTTACTAAAGTACAACTGAAGTACAGGCTGCGCATGCGGGCCTTCGCGGTGGCGGTGTGAGGTAGGGACTCCAGACGGTGGTATATCCTATGGCGTATGCACTTGTCGTGCAGAGCTGTTGGAAATACCATGCCATGAACACCCCCGAGAAACCTTGCCATGGTATTTCAAAAATGTCCACAGCGCTCTGTGACAGCTTTGCATGAGAAATTTGGCTGAAACCAAAAGACGCAGCGCACCCCATGCCTGCGAGCGTACCAGCCACACCAGTGGACAGTTGCTTTTTCCCTGTCACTTTCTATTCGGAAGTTCACTTTAGAAGTTTTTCTTCTAAAAGCCTAGAGTGTACCACCACTCCCGAATATTTCCGTGCTCACGTGTGTGGTGTGCGGTACGGTGTATGCCCGGGATTTCATTGCTTTCGAGTCACTAGAGATATACTTCGCATATATATATATATTTGCGCGTGCTCACGTGTGTGTGGTGGGCGGTATGCCTGGGTGGCGGTGCAGCAGGAGCGGCAACGGACGGCCGGCGGGCGGCAATAGCCGCAATTGCCGCCGCCGCCGCTGTCAGCGACCCGCGCCTGGTTGACCACCGCTCCATAGCTGCTCCTGTGCTCAGCAGGACTGAGGCTGCTCAGCAGCAAGACCTCCGCTCTCAGCAGCGGTTGCTATTGGCGCTGCTCCTGTAGCCCCAGCACATGGTGCGCTCAGCGACTGTGAGGTAGCATGAAGCAGGGGGGATGAGATGTTAAGAGGGGCGAGTAGGGGGTTGTGTGGGGGGCAGCTGGGCAACTGCCAGGCGTCGTCACATGTGCTTGATAACTGTGGCTGGCGCATACTTGGGGGGCACATGTACTGTGCCCAGTAATACTTCGAGTACTTAATCAGTAAGCGTTTGCTGCCTTCGTTTTCCAAATCCTGTGACTTCCATAGTATGTATGTCTTAAGGTGCAGTGCTGACGCAAAACCCAGCCCACCACTACAGGTGCCTGCATGGCGTCTCCACAGGATAATCCACGACCAAAACGATGATGCGCACAACCGTGGAGGCTATCGCAGAACCACGGCGGTACCACTGCTGACTGCCCAGCAGCAGCCACAAGAAAATTCGTGAATGAGCTCATGTTGAATGGTAGACAGGCTGGCCCAGCCATTTTGCGGCACCAGTGCCGCCCAGCAGCAGCAGGTCACACAAGTTGATCACAGAACTTTGTGAGCACGTTCGCCTGCACTGCACTGTTGGCAGCCTTCAGGGTTAAAGGCGCTGTTTTGGACTTGGCTCGGTTTGCTAAATGGGCAGATGCATCACACCTCTGACAAATAAGCATTGAGTCCCCAGGTCAGCTTCTGAGATGGTGTTGTGAGCTATGTACAAGTAGGCCATAGAACCAAACCAGCAAAGTGGACGATTGCAGCTACTCGCTGTGTGTTGGTTCATCGACCTGCCAAGGATGCGCGGTTGTTGGTGCGCAAGCAGCAAACGCACCAGAGGCGCCCCGGCAGCATCCAGCCTTGCTGCTGCGGAAGCAGGTCCAATAGCAGCAGGTGCTGCGGCAGTGGGCTATCATGCCTTTGCAACGCCTTCTGCTCGTCATGCTTGCTTAATCCGAAGACACGGCCCTGCTGCTTAGTCTGCCGCTGCCACCAGCGCTTACCTGCCGTTGCTGCCTCCATTCCGTTACCGTGGGGCCCCGCGGCAGCCGCCGCGCCTCACTGCTGCCCGTGGCGCCACCCCCCCCCCCTCTCCTAGTGTGTCGACACGGGAGCCTGCTGCTCTTGGTGTTGGTGCGGGAGATGGTGCGCCTCCTGCTGCTGCCGCTCCTCCGCTTGGCAAGGTCAGCCTCCAGCTATATCCAGCAGCACCAGGGGCACTGTCGCCATTTTTAACAGCGACTCTCCTTTGTGTGCTTGACGGTCCTGCCTGCCGTTGTTGTTGCCGTTCGCCTGCCGCCGTGCTTCGTAGGATGCCGTCGGTGGGCTGCGCGCCACTTTTCTTGCTGTGTGTCCACTCTCTCTCTGCTCTCTCGCCAAACGGAAGCAACAGCGGCTGGCATTCACAGCAGCAGTTCTATGGCTTGCTTCCACGGCAGTGCTCAGGAGCAAGCCAGCGCAGGCGCAGCAGCAGCGGCGCAGCTGCTAGCTGAGCCTCCAATTGCGACCCCTGCCGCTGTTCGTCCGGATCCGAGCAAGAAAGCGGCGGTTTCACAAAACACGTGTGCGAAAAAAAAAGTTGTTTCAGTGCTCAGCAGAAGAACAAAGGTGCAAACACATGGCTGCTCAGCAGCAGTGCTGCTCAGCACCCAAGCTTACGGACCAGCCACACCGTGTGGGGGGGAAATCCTTCAAGGCTGTGCTCAGCACAAGAACGAAGTGCCACTGTGCCACTACTACAGGTGCTCAGCAGCGGCACTGCTGCTGCTCAGCAACCAAGTTTACAGATGGGGGGGGCAGCGCTGCATCACAATCTTGAGACGGCGGAGCAATGAGTTCGAAAGCGTGTGATACATTGTTATTGCCGCCCAGTTGCTGTGTGAAAAAGGTTATATTACCTAGACGCTCTCGCAGCTGCCCCTTTGTACAGTTCTATACTGCAGCCATGGCTGCGGCACACGCAGGCAACGACGTGAACTGCGCGCTAGTGCCATCTTGGCTGTGTCCCTCAGGCCGAGGCTTGGCATCTGGGTTCTCGCTGGCAACAGCATGCGCAGCTGCAGAGGGGATTTTTCCCAGGCTGTAGTCACGATACGTGAGGTAGTGTGCAGGCACATCAGGGTCCACCCTGAACTGCAACAGGCGATGATAGTCGCCGCGGCGCCACAGGCAGCCCGCCCAAATTTGAAAAAAATGCACCGCATCTACATACGCAACCACTAGGTCCACCACAGCGTACGCTCTGGTAAACAAACCTAGCATGCCGCCGTAGGCTACCATCAGTAGGGAGGTAAATGCTGTCAACACAGTGGGCAAAAGGCGACCATAAAACTTAATCCCAGCGACCCCCCCTTCTGTCACCGCCACACGTAGCTCGCAGGTTTGCACCGCCGCTGCAACCACACCAACACGGTGGCACAGTCCCTTTGGCTTGGTGCGCACGTGAAATGCACCCTCCCTCCAGAAGAGCATGTCTGTCAGCTCCAGTATGGCGCACACGACGCTGGCGGCTACGGAGTATCGCAGCGCCGCCAGGCAGCCCTCGAACGCGCGAATGCCCTCTTCCAACTGTTGCAGCAGCAAGCAGCCCAGAGGCAGGTCATGGTTACCACACTGACAATACATACTACGTAGCATATATTTATGTGTGTACTATATATAATGATATGACAATAATATTTGACATAAAAATAATAATAATAATAATAACAATGGAAATAGGCGTCAGCGGCGCTTGTGGGGTGCTGGTTGCAGTATACGGGCACTGCCTCGCAAGCAGTTGTCAACCGCAGCGAGAACTTGCTTGCATGATGATGTCAAGCCTTGCTCGTGCTTGGTGACATACATAGACACGTATTAACTTATATGCTTACATGCTTGCCATGTAAACACATAGCCACAGCAAACATGATGGTGATGGAAGCACATCAACCCTTGGGTTGATGTGCTTCCATCCCTTGGGTTGATGTGCTTCCATCACCATCCTCAACTTTTCTTTGATGTGACCATGATGTCACAGCCTTGTCAGTGCAATGCAGGCCTACCATGCATGTACCTCGCAAATGCCAGCCCCAGGCAAGAGCAGCATATACTCCAGTACAGACCTTGAACTTGGAAAAAAATACTTGCCAATGTAGGGTTGTGCTATACGTACATATACTTCACGTGAAGCACATACTTTACTTGAGGTATACGGTGCATACATAAATGCGCAGGTGTTGTTGAATTCGGTGCTTGTTCGCCAAAAATGTACGCACATGTCAGCTTGTGTACACATACATATCATGCTGACACAGGCATGGTTAAGTTGAAGGTGCACACATCCGCACATAGTACCGGTATACTATATCATGCCGTATACTTGAAACTTCGAAGTACATACCATATATTTCAAGTATGTGGTATGTATATGCTGTACTTCTACACAAGCAGTTTGTTGTGCCGGTACTATGACACTGATGGTGCCGCTCAGCCTTCAGCAATGTCCCTGCGTGCGAGTGGCCCAGAATTTCTGAATCATTAGCAGCAGGAACACGAAGCAGCAGCAGTTATATATTCTGCTAACCACATGCTCTTGCAACACTGCGCCTACAAACACGGTAAATGACAATTTCAGGCAAGTGGTATGCGTCGGGTACCAGTGAGCGGTCTTAGGCACTTACACTGAAGATGGTGGTAAGGCTGCCAGCAAACCCTGACACTGCCAACGCTCCACCACACAGCACGAGGAGCAGAACCTGCATCCAGAGCACAGTGGCACCACTTGTTGTTGTGTCTGTGCGCACGAAGCCTCTACAAGCTGGAATTGCGCACACTGCCACCGGAAAAAGCGCCATGGCAGCGGCGCATGTCACCAGCGAGTACCCAACAGGGTTGTACCAGCATGTGCTGAACCCGCCTTGCACTGATGGCATCGAGCTGACTGATTGGGACTCGAGGCTAGACGTGAGAACCAGTGATGCCCAATTATGGTACTGCTGCACCGCAATGTCGTTCGCTGCAATCCACACCAGGCCCGCAAATGTGCAGCACCACAGCCCCCAGTGCACTGCCAGCATGGTCCTTTCACTCAGGTTCGCCCGCAGGCGTTTCACGCCCATGTGGCAGCACATAATGGCGCGAATGGGAGCGTGCGCAAAGCGCGCATCCCAGCTGCTGCTGCACTGCAAAAAGTTGCAAGCAAACAGGTGGGCAGGACAGGTGCATTGTGGGGCTTATGTGGGCACGCTAGCACATTGTGAGCAAGAGGGAGATGCTTCAGCAGCGGCCTGGGCAGCACCGTGTGTCAGGGCGGTCACTGCACTACTACATGAGAGCCACAGCAACCTCAGCCGCCGATCGGCTCGAGCATGCAGATATTCCTGGGACTCTTGGATGCAGCGCCGCACACACTGCACGTTACTGGTCAACTCGGTGGCACAAGTTTGGTGCGAGACAAACTATGTAGTACAGTAGCACCAAATGTTCCTGCATTGATGGATTCATCAGCGCCAGCTGCAGCGAAAAATTTGTCAACTCGGTGGCACAAGTTTGGTGCGAGACATATTATGTAGAACGGTAGTCTCAAATGTTCCTGCGTTGATGGATTCATCAGCAACAGCTGCAGTGAATGTGGTGTACACACAAAATCGAAGGTAGCATGTTGCATGTCAAAGACACCAGAAGAAACGTTGCTAAGCTCAGAGCTATGATGCAGTCTGGCGCAAGATGCAGGCCCAAGCCCGTGGGGCGATGAATATCCCCACACCAAACGCACCGGTCAGTATCCATGAAGCTAGGGGTGAGTGCCATCATCAACTACCTTTGTTTCTTTTCCCCACCTTACAGGCACCACCAGCCAGTATCCTTGAAGGCGACGGGTACTGTTTTGTCACATTAAGCCAAGCGCATTGCAAACCCAGTCTGAAGTAGCATACCGGCGGCATCGCCACCATCAGCAGGCGCACCATGTCAGCAGGCACCGCGCATGTGCCAGACGCAGCAGCATGACACACTTTCAATGACTCAAGGTGTCCGCTCACCCCACCAGGTGCGAGTCAGCTTTTGGTGTGTGTTAAGGACACTGCACAGGTAGGTAAGTACTGGAGAGCAGCAGTGCCACGCACCGTTGGTGTGTGCGGCTCAAGCGCTCACCTCTTTTATTAGGACTCTGTGGCTGCCCAGCCGCAGGTCAACGTCGCTGGTGCTTGACAGCGGCGCGGTGCTTGACAGTGGCGCGGTGCTTGACACCGGCGCGGGCGCCTAGTGTTGTTGGTCATCAGCTGGATCGAAACCCTTTCGGGGAAGGTCATGGCTGGCCCGGCGGGGCACGAAAAAACCGCCTGCTGTGGTCGCGGCCAAGCCTCACCGGAAACTGCTGCTGGTGCGGCAGTGCTGGCTGCCGTGTCTAGTCGCCCCCCTTCCCCCAAGGCAAGCAGGAGTACAGTGCCAGGACGCACACATGTTTTGCAGCAGAGCTCTGCTAAATTAAAATTTTCTCAGGCCTGTTCATGCCTGCAGGGTCATCGAGAGTTTGTATCATAGAGACATGATGGCATGTGTGCACCAGCTAGACTATAAGATCTATGGGGGGGCCGGCTCCGCGCGGCCTGCCCTGCGGCGGCCGGCGGGCGCAGCAGTGGCATGTGCTGGTAGGCGTCCAGGTCGGGGGCAGGTTGACCCGCCGCCGGGAGGACGGAGCGCCATTCTGCTATCACCACTTCCGATCTCAAGCAGCAGGGTGATGGAGAGCTTCTGGCGCCAACGCGCCACGCAGCTCGCAACTGTGAACAGCCCACCGCACAGCTGGGACTGCCGCACTGCTAGGGCCCGCACTACGGCGTGGTGTCGCGCGAGGCGGCGCCAAATTGATCGAGCGCTATGGAAAACAGAGTGGTTGTCGCGGGGTCGAGAGCCCCCGATTTGACGTGTGTTTTGATCTTTTCCACTGACGCTACCACCAGGCCCTGGTGGACATCCTTCGCCGCAGCGCGGCGATAGGTCTCGCACGTACCGTCACGAATGGTGACGTCCAGGCAGCAGGCCACGCCATAGCCGCCGCGCAG
>JAULBY010014445.1:0-21797 GCA_032358315.1 Ophiocytium majus | reverse complement strand
GTCTGCGAGTGCTCCCGGCCGTCGCAGTCGAACAGCAGAGCCGCCACATCCAGCAGCAGGGCAGCTGCTCCCCCTCCGTGTGTCTGCGTCTCTGTGTGTGTGTGTGTCCCGTTGCTGATGCGCTGGATGAACTGCCACACACCCCAAAAAAAACATGTCAGCGCACAGCGCCACGTAGCAGTGCTGCATGGCAGCTGAGAGGTGGCCGCTGTGCATTTTAGCAGCATGGCTGTGGGTCCACCATGCGGTTCGCGCACCGAACAAATGTTTACGTAGCAGCGGACCAAGAAGTTTTGCACCAAGCCTTAGGTTAATAGTTATGAGCTGGCGTGCCCGTGGTGCCTCCCGCGCCTGAGGTACATCATGGTATGCTGTCACCTCATGCCGCTCGCTCACCGCATGCACAGTTGACTCCCGCCATACTTCGATGTATTTATGTGGTCGTGTGGCATACACAGGTGAAGTGCACATGTTTTATGTTTTAATACTATGGTTGCTTGTTGACATTGGCTTGCCTTTTGTAGACAGTGCTCGCACTGCCAATCACCAGTGCATGGTGCAGCTAGCCCAGGATAATGCGCAGTGGACATACAATCAAGTGCACACGCATGCCTGCCCATCGATAGGACAGTGCTTGGTTGTGTCATCCATGGACAAGCATTGAGCTCGCCTGGTGATGCTGCTGCCCTGTTGAGCTATTGGAGGCACACGTGTGTATCATTGGTGAGCCATGTAGCACCCTGGCCGTCGAATATTTGCACCATATGTTGCTCGAGCACAGAACACAGTCACGGTAATGGCAGCAGCGCTCAAGTGCGCACAGCAGTCGTGTCCTTTTCAAAAGAAGTACTTCTGAAGTATGCTCAAACAGTAGTTTTGGTATGGTGTCTGTGTAGGTCTAGTATTTTAATTTAGTTGCATCTGTGGGCGTGCAAGCACCCATGCTATGCATGGCACCACGCTCGTGGCGATGGCACATTCCCGGCAGCTTATGTATACATGTATTTATCCAGTACACACACATAAATGTCTAGCGATACATCATATGATACATGTGCTGTACATATGTGGAGAGAGACAGAGCGTCTCTGTACAGCATACCCAGGCAACATTAGCACCACCATACACGAACGTCAAATGCAGTAAGTGGCCGTAACTTTAGCACTTGCCAGGGGACCGGACCAGGAACTTGCGCCAAGCACTGCATAAGATCACGCCACGTCACTGATGTAACGTCAGGCATAGCACTGGCAGCATCGCGACAGGGCAAAGTACTGGCTCAAGGGAAAATGTTCAGCAGTGTGCCTGCACATATATGGCGCAGCCGGCGGCACGACACCTCTCTACGGAAAATGCAGCGTGCACTGCGAACCGCGGGCAACTATCAAACAGAAGTGTCCATCAGTATGTACGTCACAGGCATACATCACTGTTATACTAACTCCAGCGACTGGTTTCTGGTGGCAGCGCAAGTCATGTATGGCAAAGCTAATCTAACTTAGGGTCTCTCTTGGTGCTGACGCCAAGCTGGTGAGGCTCGGCGCCGGAGCCCCCACACCACGACAAGGTGGAGACACATCGCGGGGGAGAAGGGTCTACTTGTTTCAACACCTATTCAGTAGTGTTCAGCAGGCGGTTCACGCATATCAACGACGTCTGCTACTACACAGCATGTCACGCAAATCTAAGGCCACTGCAAACAGCATGCACAGCTCAGCTGCAGCATTGACTACTGCGTAACCGCTCTCTGCGACCTGCTGATGCCCCACTGCGGCATGATGCGCGCAATTCCTGCGTGACAACACCAGACACATGCATCTTGCACCACACAAGCGCTGTTGAGGACATCGACACGACCCGGGACGTGAGAAGCGGCAAACCCCTCAGCATCCCTGAAAAGGGCAACGCAGCTGTGACGTAGCTGTGCTGCCCTCCTGCGATCCGCTCTGCTTTAGAATCGCCAACCGTGTGCCAAGCTAGCGCGCCGACGTGAGGCAGCACGACCGTCTAGCACAAGCCCGTTGCGCGGCAGGAGGAGTAAAACTGGTGCACGGCACTGCGTCGAATGAAACCTCTTTGTGTGTGTGAGTGGTCAAAAGGTCAACTTCTTGTTGAGGTTTGCCCCACACTCCCCCCCCTCCCCTCCCCCGCCCCGCCCCCCCCGGACTCAAGCCAAGACCCCCCCCTTGAAACAGTTTTTTTTTAAACCGCTTCATTTGAGCTCGGGTGGCAGCAGCAGCAGCAGCAGCGGCCTGCCCGACAGCTTCCAGCTCACACACGAGCGCCGCAACAGCCTAGACCAGCCAGGTGGCCACGATAACCCAGGCTGCCCTCGAACCCTGGGTGTGGTCCGACCCAGACATGCCTGCTGCGGGCATCGAGGGTCACGTGTGTGCCGGGCGCTGCACCCCCGGCATCGCGTTGGCGGCAACCACCACCTGCTGCGTTAGGAGCAGCAGACTGGTTGCAGGGTGGAGAACAGAGGTAATTAGCAGCAGTCCAGCACTTCCACCCGCCGCACCTGCTGGTCTACGCGGCGCTCTGTGTAAGGCAAGGAGCCAGGCAGTTCCGGCACCTGCAGGTGAGTGCGCTGGTTGAGGACACGGTGGCTAGTCAGCACTGCAACAGGTGCTGCCTGGTCCAGCCCCGACAGTTTAAAAAGGGCTTTAGTCTATGCAGTGCCGAGCACCAGGCTCATCCCTTCTGCCGCGCAACGGGCTTGTGCTAGACGGTCGTGCTGTCTCACGTCGACGCGCTAGCGTGGCAAACGGTTGGCGATTCTAAAGCAGAGCGGATCGCAGGAGGGCAGCACAGCTTCGTCACAGCTGGGTTGCCCTTTTCAGAGATGCTGAGGGGGTTGCCGCTTCTCACGTCCCGGGCCGTGCCGATGTCCTCAACAGCGCTTATGTAGTGTAAGATGCATGTGTCTGGTGTTGTCATGCAGGAATTGCGCACCATGCCGCAGTGGGGCATCAGCAGGTCGCAGAGAGCGGTTACGCAGTAGTCATTGCTGCTGCTGAGCTGTGCACGCTGTCTGCAATGGTCGTAGTTGCTGCATGACATGCTGTGTAGCAGCAGACATTGTCAATATGTGTAAATCGCCTGCTGAACACTACTTAATAGGTGTTGAAACAAGCAGACCCTTTTCCCCCGCGATGTGGTCTTCACCTTGTCGTGGTGCGGGGGCTTTGGCGCCGAGCCTCACCAGCTCGGTGCCAGCACCAAGAGAGACCCTAAGTTGCAGCTTCTATGGCTTGATTCTGACCGCAGTATGAGCTGGCAAGTGGGTGCGTGTGCACCTGACGGCGCCTGCCGCACTCGTGAAAGGAACCTAAAAAGTTGATAGTAAGCCCATGATAGTGCCGTGGCTGGGCCAAAAGCCAGACCACAGCCTGCGTGGGACAAACAACTGGTCAGCACGAAGTAGCCACGATATGCGCACGTGAATGGACTGGCAGGGTATATGCTGACCATCACGTACTGCAGCGGGTGGGCACCAGCGCACTGCCGTACTTGGCTTTGTACCGTCATGCTAGAACCAACTTCTGAACCTGCAACCAACTACTGTACTACAGTACTAGAACTACTTCAAAAAGTACTTCAGAAGTACTACGTAGTACTTGAACAAGTGCTACGCAACACCTTTGACGGAAAAAATCATGCTTGCGTGACCGTGGTCGCCATGGTTCTGTGAAGCTCGCAGTGCAGGCTGTGGTGCCTGTCAAAGTGCGTTGCCCCCGCCGCTGCACCACATACACAGGCGTGCTCACTAGCAGCAAGTACTGTGCACTGTCGCGCTACTGCAAGTGCCACCTTTGATGCATGGTGTGCTCTCACACTCACTGCATGGCGCAAGTGCCCAGTGGCGGTCATTGAGGGTGGCCCAGGGGTGTGCGGGGGGGGGGAGCATGTGACAAACCAGTGCCCGCAGCATAAACAGCACGGCAAGGCGTGTGGCACCAACAGACCACACTGCGGCCAGCATTACACATCGGTCATGGTTGCCACACATGCGACAGCCGGCACACAAGAGACGTGCTCTGATAAGACATGTGCCGCAGCTGTGATAGATGCTGCTTGGTGCTAGTACCGCCAGCACTGGCTGCAGCATGTAAAGCGGTGCTGCCAGCGCCGTGCCGCCGCCGGCACCACCACCCCCCTGCCACAGCGCAGCAAAGCGCATCCAAAGCAGCTGCTGCGCAGTCACGCGTGTACACTGCATCAAGCGTACTGCAGCTGCAAAACAGCACACTGCGTGCTGTGTGCAGTGTGCGGCCACCAGCCCTGCCTGCCCTATGCTGCGGCACCCACAATGCCTAGGGCCGGAGCCAGCATAGTGCGGCGCGGCGAGCAACAACCGCTGAACCTGTTGCTCAGCAGCTGTGTGCAAAGCCACAGCGCTGCCACATCGCACTGCTGCACCTGCGCTCTGCAGGCCAGACAGGCACTGCTGCCGCGCCGGCAGACGCTGGCCCCGGCCAGCCCCAGAGCTACAGTGCGCACTAGACCCAAAACCCCGCCGCCGGCACGCTGCTCTGCCGTCAACTGCTCACTGTGCCACTAGAGCGCCTATAGCTCGGCGCGCCAGGACCGCCTCTTGTCCTCCGCTTCTGTGCACAAGCGCAGGTCGCCCTCGAGCGTGCGGATGATGCTGGGGGCGCCGGGCAGGCCTATGTCCTTCATGACCCACTTCCAACGCTGCGGTCCGAGCTGTGGGACGGCACACAGAATGGCGCAGAGGAGCGGTGCGCCATGGCAGGGGGGAGGGGTTACGGCAGGCAGAGGGTGCGGCCACTGCATTGTGGGGCATTGCTAAGTGGCAAGATGTACGCTTGGAAGTAGGTGCTGAGGCTGTCGGTGGTTTTGTGTTTGGTTGGCAACATGTGTGCACTGGAGGGCACGGTGGCCACCTGCCCTGTGCAACGGGCGGGGTGTACGCACCAGCTGTGGCGCTCTGCTGGCACACCTTGATAAGAGGGATGAGAGCATGTACGCAGCTGCCGTATGGGGCGTTGAGCGGCGTGCCTGGGCCCACAAAGCGCCTCTGGCTGGCCCAGCCTGCGTGTGTGCATGTGCAGCAGCTCAACCGCTACCACACAACGTGAGCTGCTTCCCATCAACCGTCCCCTCTGTGAAAGAAACCTAAAGGCTGCTAAGCCCAGATACTGCTGTGGCTGGGGCGAAATGCCAGGCCGAAGCCTGTGGGGTGATTAGTCCACCTGGTGAAAAACACCAGACAGCCCTCTGTGTGCGCGCCACACACCACCACTGATTCTGCACGTCATGTACTCGCATTTCTTGTGAATCAGGCGGTGCACAGATGAGAGGGTGCCCCGGCGGCTGCGGCAGCACTGCGGCGGCTTTTGTGTTTTGCAGGCGCGGAGAAACGGCGTGCGCACCTTAGTTTGCTTTTCAATGAGTGTCTCCTGCAGGCGTTTGGCGCCCTCCTCCCGCCGCTGAATGCGCTTCGCCTGCAAGCGCAGCGCAGGTGGTGCATGTACGTGTGTTAAACTCCGCTTAGGGCACGGAAAGCCCGATGCGCATCGTGTGCGTGTGACCGGAAAAGACAATGTCAGACATGCCGTCGCTAGCGAACAGGATGGCAATGCTCAGCGCGATACACTTATGATGCACGCCTAGCATGTTGGCCGCACAGGTGACGGCGGGCCCTGACACAGGGGCCCAAGCCTGGCAAGCGTGCTGTGCCAGAGCCATTTTGCCTGCAGCTACTGTCACTGTTTTTGCCCTCTGTACGGGCTTCAGGTGTGGCTGTGAGCAGCATACCCCACTCGTGCAGTCAGGCATGGCTGTCAAGTACTACTGTACGTAGTTGCAGGTAGCACACCTCATAAGTACTTCCACATGTTTCAGAAGTATACTGCAGGATTACTATGTAACTCTAGGCAGCGCACCTTGATATTTCCCAGCCTGCGCTCCGTCTTTTCGATGACCGCCTGGTGCTTCTCCTTGTTCCAGACTTCATACTTGTCCGTGGTGTCGTCCTCCAGCACTGCCTGCGCACACAAAAAACAGTCATAAAAACATCATAGCAATGATGAGAAAGGCATTTCGCATTTGCTCAGCAGGTGTTGTGAGCACGTAGAGGGCACTAGCTGACAGCAGCTCACTTTCTGCCGGAGCGAGTGAGGTGGTGCTAGCACGCGCAAACTGGGCCAGCGAGTCACAGCAATATAGCAATGAATGGGATGGCAGTTGTGGGCACCATCGCGAGTTACGGCAGTCATCATGCGGCGCCCAGTGCCATGTGCGTTCACACATGGACACCCAGTGCAAGCCGCTTGCAGCAGAGAACGGCGGGCGATGATTCGGATTGCGGACGCCCACAGTGGACACCATACAGTTGTAAACATGTACCGGTAAGTACTTGAGGTATATTATATGCACATGAAATCTATTCAACAGTGGGTGTCGGCAGCCGGTTGTGGCTCGCAAGCGGCCCGCGCTCAGCAGAGGAGGCCGTGGCTGCCGCAGCAAAAGCCCAGCCGCAGCAGCAAGGGGCACTGCCAGTGCAACTTCAAGTTGGCTGGTGTAAAACTTCAACAGTGCTGTGTGTGTGGGCAAGCGGGGTGATATGGGTACGAACCTCAAGGTGTGCCTCAGCCTGCCATCGGGAGTGGACAGGTCCATGAACACTGCCAGTGCACTTCAAGTCTGCTGGCATACAACTTCAACAGTGCTGTATGGGCCAGTACGGCAGTGAACTTCAAAGGTACGGCGGTTGGGACTGGACAGGTCCTTGAACACTGCCAGTGCAACTTCAAGTCAGCTGGCATACAGCTTCAACAGTGCTGTGTGGGCCAGCGGAGCGGTATGGGTACGAACCTCAAAGGTGCGCTTCAGCTTGCCGTCGGGAATGGGCAGGTCCTTGAACTTGAAGTCGATTTTGTGTCCCCAGAGCGCCTCCGCATCCTGCGCGCAGGCGGCGCACAAGCGACAGTGTTGTGCTGAGCACATGTGGATGCCTGCCGTGGTACAAGTTGACATGTATGAATAATAGGTATTATGTACTTCAAGTATAGGCATGTTGTTCTGGGCACCTGCAGACGCCTGCCTCAATACCCAGTTGTTACACTTCAGTAGTACTTTCTTCCGAAGTACATACTCATAAGTACCGGTACATGTTATGTACGAAATGTTTGTACACATATACTGAGGCCGTTTTTCATAGTGACCCCAAAACGCGCTCCAGATAACTGGTTTCTGTAGGAAATCGGCGACGATGTTCACAGGCGGCCAGCAACTGAAAACCGACCAACGGGCGCAGGCAGCAGGGAGCGCGCAGCCACACCACTGCCGCCACACACCACCAAACGTGGGTGCGTCTGCGCAAGTAAGGCTACTGCTGATGCTAGCCAGGCACTCGCTGCCATCAACGAGCCTCTCGGCCGCCGTGGCTGGCCCTGGCACCCTTTTGCACAGTTATTGGCCACCGTTGTCGGCCACCGACAACAGTCTCGAAAGGAAAACGGGTCGTGCTGCCGCTACACGCAACCGCTGCGGGTGGCTCGCAGCGCGGCGGGCATTTCAACAGCAGCGCAAGCCCCTGTAGGGGCCCGCCCGCCTGTAGGCGCGTATGTGCAGAGTTAGTTTAGGTTACTGGCGGCTTTGAGGCCATCGAAAACTGTGCTCTCGTTTCCAGCCAGCTGCGACCCACTTAAAAGAATAAACTGGCCCTCCGGCCTTAAGGGGCGTTAGTTATCAGCCAAGTGCGTTTTTGAGTCGCTATGAAAAACGGCCTGAGTGTATGTGCGTGCTACAAGTATCCATGCAGGTAGTAGGCGCGCAGAAATGGCAGTCTTGTGCTGAGCACATGCAGACACCTGCCGCAGTACAAGTTGCTTGCGTACATACGTGCCGCGACTACTGTGTTTGTATGTACTAGTAGCAGGTATGTACTTCAGAAGTACATGACAGTACACGCTTCGTCTGTGTGTGGGTGTGCTTGAGAAATACAGGTGGCAGGGGACTAGAAATGGCAGTCTTGTGCTGAGCACACATAACACACCACACAGGCTTCGGCCTGGCTTTCTGCCCCAGCCACGGGACTACCTGGGCTCAGTCACCTTTTTGGTTTCTTTCACATCAGATATTAACAATGGCTGCTCGAGACGACTTGTGAGCAACATGAGTAAATGCGTGGAAGTGTATGGTAGGTGCTGGCAGTAAGTAGTGTGGGCTCCACCGCACCTTGCGCTGCTCCTGTGCACTCTCACGGATGTACAAACTGCAAGTGCTATACACACTTCTATAAAAGTACACGTGTACTCTGCACCAGGTAGTACACATGTAAGCATGTGGCAAAGTCTATTTGGGGGTCCATTGTACCTCGTGCTCCTCCTGCGCATCTCAAGGATGTTCAAACATAACCTATAAAAGTATTCTTCGTACTTTGTAGTACACATGGAGGCATGTGGCACAGTCTTTTTGGGGGCCCATCGTACCTCGTGCTCCTCCCCAGCACTCTCAACAATGTTTATTCTTTTGAAACCCGTGCATGTCATGACTTCGTAGTACACGCGGAGTCTATTTGGGGGGTCCATCATATCTAGTGCTCCTCCTGTGCAGCCTCAAGATACATACTTCTACACCACTGTACTTCGAAAAACTTCATAGTACTCATGTATGAAAGCATGTGGCATAGTCTATCGTACCTCGTGCTCCTCCTGTGCACTCTCCAGCAGCATGGCGTCCGCCATGAGGGAGTGCTGCTGCTCCACCTCCCCCCACTTTTTGCCGCGCGCCAGGTCCTGTGACAGGTTATGACACGCGGTACAGGCGGGGGGCAGTCGCACATGAACAGCGATGGGTGTCAGTATGTATTATAAATATTATAATAATTCATTGCACCAAGACATGAAGGATGAAAGGTGTAAGTGGTCATGTCCTTCAAATGCCATACATATACAGCGTACCATATACTTCTGAAGCATATTTTGAAGTATACTAAAGTATACGGCTGTGCCACATGTGTGGTTACAACATGCGGCATACAGGCGGGGAACACATGAGTATCAATGGGTGTCAGCATGTGTAATGATTCGTTTCACCATGATGTAAAGGATGCATGGCGTAAGTGATCACGTGCTTCAAATGCTACTACTGTGATACACTGTATAGGTACAGCACACACGTAGGGTAAGCCCTGCATATTGCATGGCCACAGTACTCCCAAACAGTCATGTACACGCATGGTAGACCATTGGCAGTCTATACGCGCACACACACGTACCTGCAGGAACCACTTCTTCTGCTGGATGATGGTCTCGATGCGCACGCGCGACAGGTGGTGCTTGTTCGACAGGTTGATGACGCTGTTCCTCTCGGGATCCTGCAGCAAAACACACACACACACACAAAGCAGTAGAAGGGTGAGCTATGGTTACAGTGACGTGTCAGGGCGTATCACGTACTTACAACGCACTCGCGATTCCGTGCGCTTTGGTTCAGTGCGGCATACTGGGTACTATTTGCGAGTGCATTGTATGCCATTTTGCAATTTATACTTTACACAAATACCGTGTACCGGGAAAGGTGTTGCGAACTTCATGTAACACCAGGTTTTAGGGTTTGGGGTTAGGAGTGACATCATCTTGCAGGTGCCCAGCTGTTGCCTGTGTTACACACAAAGTATATGGCAGCTCTGTGCACTTATGCAAATCCTTGCATACCGATGAAAACCCATAGTCATAATGACGCGGGCAGCCACCCCCGCTGCCTGCTCCCCACCAGCAACAATTACTGGTGCCTGCCCGCGTCCGTGACGATCGCAAGGACCCCTCGGCTAAAGGCAAATCACTCTTGAGAATAAGTCCCTAGAATAAACTTGCAGGGAAAAATCTCTCACCTCCTTGTGCGCCTGGCAGATGGCCGACGCGCGCTGGACGGCCAAAGGCAAAACGCTCTTGTGAAGAAACGTGATCAGCAAACTTGCAGATTTGTAAGAACTTCCAGAGAAGAATCTCTCACCTCCTTGTGCGCCTGGTAGGTGGCCGACTTGAGCCAGTGGGATATGCGTAGATGAGTCGGTGGTGCTCGAAAAAACTGCCTGGCAAAATGCAACGACTTCTGAGAAAATTTCCTGAGAAAACTTCCAGGGAAAATGTCTCGTCTGTTTGTGCGCCTGGTGGATAGCCCACTCGTGCCCGTCGGAAATGTGCCAATTGATGAGTTGGTAATGCTCGCAACAACTTTTTGGCCACATGCAACCGCTGGTGATGAAATTTCCATAGGAACCTTCAAGGGAAAACTCTCTGACCTCCTTGTGCGCCTGGTATATGGCCTATTTGAGCCAACTGATGATATGCCCATACATGGGTCTGTGGTGGTGAAAAAAACTGCCTGGCCAAAATGACCAACTTGTAACGAAGTTTCCACATGAAACTTCCAGGGAGAAATCTCTCACCTCCTTGTGCGCCTGGTATATGGCCCACTTGAGCCGGTTGGAGATGTGCCCATACATTGGTCTTTGGTGCTGAAAAGAACTGCCTGGCCAAATGCAGTTACTTCCAAGCAATTTTCAAATTAAAAATCTCTGACCTCCTTGTGCGCCTGGTATATGGCCCACTTGAGCCGGTTGGAGATGTGCCCATAGATGACGTCGTCCGGCTTCTTGGGGTACGTGGGGTAGTCCTCCTCAAACGTGAAGCGCCCCTGGTCCTCATTCGGGTCGTCGCGCAGCCAGCGCTTCTTCTGCAGCGCGTGCCTCTCCAAGTTCGTAAGCCGCTCCCTCTGCGCGCGGCAGCGGCAGTGGAGGCGGCAGCACCCGTAGCACCAGCAGCAGGAAAACGGTGGCAGTGGCGGCGGCGGCGGCAGTGGCGGCGGCACCGGCAGTGGCGGCGGCAGGGGCAGGGGGCGGTAGCCGCAGCAGCGGCGGCGGCGGGGGAGGCATCGGCGGCGGCAGTGGCAGTGGAGGCAGTGGTGGTGGAGGCAGCAGCGCAGTGGCGGCGGCAGCATTAGCAGCGGCGGCAGCGGCAGTGGCGGTGACGGTGGTGCTTTCATGAGAGTTGAAGTTTGAATACTTCAACTGCATTGGGTGGCGCTCCAGGTGTGTCATGATCAGCGCGGCAGCGGCGCAAGGCGAGACAATGCCGCCCCGTGACTTATGCGGTGCAGTGTGTCACACTTAGTGATGGGTCACAGCGTATAATTTTTGCATTATACGCCGTATAACGTATCTAAATACGCCGTATAACGTATGCTGATGAGCGTATTTATACCGCAAATACGCCGTATATCGCGTTCTTGGGCGTAGAAATACGCCGCATTTTGTGTAACGTCTAAAATACGTTACGCGGTGACCCATCACTAGTCACACTGTGTGTGTACTTCACCAGGCTGCCAAGGTTGCATGACGCACACCTCACAGATGCTCCTCACTAAAGTTATCCACATACGTACCGCCGCAAGTACCTTTCATGAGAGTTGAAGTTTGAACACTTCAAGTGCATTGAGTGGCGCTCCAGGTTTGCCAGCGCGCAGCCGCACTAGACAAGTAGTGCTGTCGCTGGGCCCAATTTGAAGTGCATAGTGCTGACCATGCCGAGCTTGTCGGCCAGCAACCGGGGAGGGCAGCATGTTCGACGGTACTTGCTCCAGTCGCGCACACCATGTGCACTAAGATTTTTGTGCCTCAAGCGAAGTTGAACTAAAAGGGGCGTGTGGGCTTTGACCTGGTGCGCTGGGCGCTGTGCACAACCAGCGTACAAGCTGTTGATGTAGCAGTGCCGTCACGTACAGCTGGGCATCAGTCACTGAGACATGGTGTCCTGTGCGCACCGGGGTATGTCATTTTATTAAACTCCACTTAGGGCGCGGAAAGCCCCTTGTACCGTATATATACATGTACATAGAATGTACTTCTGAAGTACTTCGTAGAAGTATGCCAAGAACCTACTGAAGTATATGTAAACTTCTGAAGTACATGTGTATACTTCGAAGTACTACGGAATACTTCTAAGTACTTCAAGAAATATATGTATGTACACAGTATGCTTTGGAGCATACTCCAAAGTACTACAGTAGCATATTTCGAAGCATGTCAAGAACCGCATGTGCGAAGCACAGGCACCGCCGGTGGCTGGCGCCTGATGCACACAACCGCTGCCCCTGCTGATAGGCACAGCTCAGGGACAGGCCAGCCTCCCGCAGCTGCTAAAGCTGGCGCTGCTACTGCCCTTGGGTGGCAGTTCTGCTGCCCCTGGGGCTGGCGGTGCTGCTGCCCCTGGCTGGCAATGCGCGCGTTAACGGGCGCGCCGTGCCCTCCTGAAAGGCCCACCGCTTTCCTGCAGGGTTGCGGACTCGTACCACAGTAGTACACAAAACCCAAACAACCATACATGACAGCAAGTCAATCATACATGAAAATAAGACTTGAGCTGAGTTCCAGCAAAACTGGTGTCCGCTGTGAGTGTCGGCAGCCACCACTAGTGTCGGCGCGCGGTCGGTACTGCATGGCCTGCCTCAGCACTGCGACTGGCTGCAGAAGAGCAGGCCAGCCACGCATGAGTGCTACCTGGTTGTGAAAGAAACCTAACAAGGCTGCTAAGCCCAAGTGCTGTGTGGCTGAGGAAAAATGCCAGGCCAAAGACTATACGGTCATCATGCACCTGGTAAATACCAATTCGAAGTGCGCCGTTTATTTCTCTCAAGTACTCTTGTCAACGCCCCTGCGGCTGACGTTTCCGCAAGTGCAGGCACGCTGGGAAGCAGCCGGTACATGGGTTGAATGTTTGGTACGACTGGTCCTGGCAGAGTCTGAGTGTCGATAGGACACAAAGCAATATCGTTGGCTGGTGCCAACAGGTGTGCTGCAGCACCAGCTTGAACAGCATCACACAGTTGTGTGTGTGTACAGTGGTTCTGCTGCCGCACAGGCCGGCACAAAGGCAAAGGCACACACACACAGTTTTGCCTCCTGCTTTACCCAGGCACCCCGGGCTCCACTTTGAAGAGAGCACCAGCTTCCAGGAGCAGCATCAATGCCGTTGGCTACTGCCGCTGCCATGCCTGCCACAGCTGCAGCAGCCAAGCCTTCTGTCCCTGTCAACTGCCCAAGAGGGGTGGCCCCTGAACCTGCTCTTCTTTGCGGCCATCCGCGCATCCAGACGGTGCCTGTGGCCGCGGGGCTGCGTGCAATCCTGGGCAAAGCCGACGTGGCGGCAGGGGGCTCAGGGTCCAAACCGCCACCAGCAAAGTGCACCTATTGCGACAGCAGCAGTCTGCATCGACGACGACAGTGTTGTTGTGTCTGGCGTCAAGCTCCACCAAAATGATGAAAGTGCTGGGCGACGGCAGCATTTCCGCCACCGAATTTGAAGTGCGCCATAAGCAAGCGCATTGGAATGGTTGGCAAAGACCCGCACACGCCACCCACCTTGCCCCTTTTCCGGTTCGTGCTGCTCATGCCTCTCGCCAGCACCACGCCATAGCTGGCGCCAAAGCCTCCGCAAGCGCGTCCCCCCAGTGCGCCCAAAGCAGCCTTGGAGCAGGCGAAAGCTGCGCCGCCCCCCCTGGCGATGGCGCTGTTCATGGTGGATGCGTCAGCGTCCCTCCCAGCAGCTCCTGCAGGAGCACACGGCGCGCCGCCACCCCTGCACTGCAGCTGCAGTGAGTGATCACGTGGTTGCATAATTGCTGTAGCCGCTGCTGAGCACTGGCAGCGACCAAAACCTGCCCAGATTTGTTGCCGAATTTCGTGCGGTTTTGCCCAGAGGCGGAAATACTGTACCAGTAGGGTTGCGACGAAACGTGTATGAGCGAGCCATATTCGCTGAATACGGTCCGTATATACGGCGTACACGGCTAACGCTGAGAAAACTAGTGATACCAACAGCTTGGCACAGGCGTGTAGGAGTGATGTCTGTTGCTCAGTGCTGGTAGCTGGCCCATGGAAGTGGACTATGGGCGTATATACGGACCGTATACAGCGTATATGGCTCGCTCATGTACGTTTCGTCGCATCCCTATGTACCAGCTATGCATGCATGCACACGGTGTGCGCGAGTGGAAGCGTGATCAAGCATGCTGCCCCCCCCCCGTGAACAGGAAATCACGACGCACTCAGCGCTCTGCAGTTTAAAATCATGCCGAGCGGTACCGTACATGGGCGACAGTCACATGTCCGGAGGGGGGATCCTGTGCACGAGAGTGCAGTGCCATCGCTCCTGGTGCACCCCCCCACACACACACGCCACGCACCGCCATGTATTCCATTACACGTGCCGACAGTGCCATCTGGTGCGCCGCTGACAAGCACGTACACGAAGCACTGCCCAGTTTATGATGAAACATCACAAACAGTGCGCATCTCTCAAGTGCTGCCCGCTGCTGGCCACACTGCGCTGTTCCACCATGTCAGCACCTTCTGCTGAGGCAAACGCTCTGCGTGGGCAGTTGTCTGCGGGTGTGCACAACTATTGCAGTATACCTACGAAGTAGACAGTGGCAGCAGCAGCAGGAGCACGGAAGACGCGTCAACCAGCGTGCACAGAAACAAGGTGGCATTTCGTTCCTGCTACCGATGCAGCCGCTTCCAATGACGCAACATGTGGGCCAACACGCTATAGCGCCACAATTGCTAGGGTGCCCTGAGATTTCAACATCTGTGCCTTGCCTGTCCATGCCTTTCGCCCCATGTGCTACTGCCTCAACGGCTGGGCTAGCCCGTGCCAGCCTTTGCATCTCCTTTCGCCCCCATGCTACTGCCTCAACTGCTGGGCCATGGCACCCTGAATAAATCATCTGTGCCGGCCTGCGCATGACCTTCCGCCCCATGTGCTACTGGTTCAATGCCTGGGTCTGCAAGCGAGAGCCCCCCATGCTCTGCGGCCCGGTGCCTGTTCCCCGATAATCACTGTGCCGACATACTGACTTGCTGTCCCCTCACGCTGCCAGCTGCACTATAGCGCCATCGCTACATACATCAAGGTCTCTGCAGCGCTTCCTGCCAATGCCATGTCTGCCCACATGCATGGCTGGCGCCCCCATCTCACCCCCCCCGCCCATGTATTGCCTCTCACCCGGCCGAAAACCCCACCCACCCCACGAAGCGGCACGCGTTGCCTACAATCCTACTTCAAGTATTCGATACAACGTGCTCAGCCGCAGATTCAACCAAGGGTCTGCGAAAACCACTGCAGCTTTGGTCGGCTTCACTGGAACCCCTCCATCCTCTCTCATGTGCTCAGCAGTGGGTGCCGTGCTCAGCAGCAGCGGGTGCCCTGCTCAGCAGCAGCGGGCGCCGTGCTCAGCAGCAGCGGGCATCGTGCTCAGCAGCGGCGGGCGCCGTGCTCAGCGGCGGAAGGCGCCCTGCTCAGCAGCAGCAGGGCCGTGCTCAGCAGCAACAGGCGCCGTGCTCAGCAGCAGTCACCGTGTGCGCGTGCGCGTGCGCGCGCTCTCACGCCCCGTACCGCGCCTGCAGGTGCTTGCGGGCCTGGGAATCCGCGCCAAAGAAAGGCCCCGTGGGGGTCTTAGCGCTCTTGAGCTCACTCTGGGCCGCATCCCAGCAGTCGCGCACCACGCAGCGGTCCCACTTGGCGGGGTCGATAACGTTCAGCGCCGCCAGGAATGCGCGGCGGAGGATTCCTCCGTTGGAGGTGTGTTCTGGGATGTCGAGCGGAACGCCGTGCGCGTGCGCCCACCTGTTGGGTGCAGTGCGGGTATGCGCGTGCGTGTGCATGTTGGGGAGGCGGGCGGTGGTTGGTTTGTGGCTGATATTGTGGTGTTCATGGCTGGCAGCAAACAGTTAACGGAATCATGAGGTTTGAGCCAAAACTTTGCATCTCGTGCTGTAGGCTGGTGGTGAGCGGCACAGAATGCCACATGGTCTGCTTGGCGGCGCAGCGTCGTAAGTTGTTGAGCTGGCGGCACTGACAGTAACACAGACCATACAGTCACTTCACCCTCTAGCTTGCAAGAACTGCTCAGAAAATTTGCACTGGTGAGAATGCAGGACGTGGTACACAGGACCCAGGCATATGTTCAGAAAACAGAAGGGGGGGGGGGGATGACTATTGGTGGGTTTGATGATCTGCGCTTGTGGTCATGCATGCATGATGTAGCATGTACTGTAGCAGTGAATGGCCAGCCCGTGGATCTGTGATAATCCACACTTGAAAGTAGGTGCTTCGCATTAGTAGTAGACAGAGTATTTTACAAGCATAAAGGTATGTGTGTACCTGAGCACTACCGCTATGATAAATCACTCCGTACTGTTGCAATCGTACAAGTACTTCTGAGGTCCATGGTTACTTATCTGATGCTAAAACAATCTGCTCCGCAGTAGTAGTAGACAAAGCATTCACACAAAGCAGACGGGTATGTGCGCACCTGAGCACGCGCAGCATGTCATCGAGCCGGTCCATGCCCTCCAGCTCCAGCGCCACCTCGATCACGCCGCCGCACATGTAGCCGTGCTGCGTCTGCGCGGCATGGCAAACACCATGGGCACGGAACAAGCGCGCAAGGCGGGTGGGTCAACAGCACAACATTCACACAACTTCAACAGCACTCAACAACACAACTTCAACAGCAACTTCAACAGCACAAACTTCGACAAGCTGGGATGGCATGGCACAAGTGGGCGCGGGCAGCGGATGGTGCGGCAGGCCATGTGCAAGAAACCCGTGAAGGTTGCTCAGCCAAGGGGTACTGCCGCGTCTGGGTCGAAGTGACAGGCCAAAGCCTGTGGGGTAAACTCATCCACCCGCGCTCCCATGCTGGTGATGCGCATGGGGTCACTCATCAGACACCATTGGAGACACACCCGCATGGCACCTCAACAGCCGCAACACGCCCACAATATACATAGACCACGCCCGCGCACCATATACTAGCCGCCGCCGCCGCACGCTCTCTCACCATCCACACAACCACCACACCCCTGGCCGAATCGACCCATGAGAAACAAAAGCAAGCTTACAAGTATATTTTACTATTATGCTTTGAAGCATGATACTTCGAGATTTTTTAAACATAACTTCTGTAAAGGCATTTACAAGAAGTACCGCAGCGCTCACCATCCACGAGAGCGGCTCCAGGCGGCGCTCCACATTAAACTTGTGCGTCGCCCGCAGCACGCGCGCCACCAGCGCGTCCCGCAGGCACCCCGCGCCGTGCAGCAGCGCCAGCGCCCCCACGTGCCCGCGGTACGCCGCGCCCAGCGACACGCGCTCCCACATGGCCGCCACAAACGGCCGCTCGCGCTGCGGCGCCCAGCCCAGCGCGGCCACCAGCTCGCGCATCGGCGCCAGCTCCGGGGCAGTGCCTTTGGTGGCTGCGCCGCTGCCGGCGCTGCTGGTGGTGGTGGTGGTGGCGCTGCTGCCGTTGCTGTTGCTGCTGCTGCTGGTGGTGGTGGTGTTGCCGCTGTCGGTGCTGCTGGCGCAGCTGGTGATGCTGCCGCGCTCCCCCTCCTCCTGCTGCACGCCGCCGTCGCTGCCACCGGTGCCGCTGCTGGTGGTGGCACTGCCGGCATCGGCGTCGCTGCCGGTGCTGCTGCCACTGCTGGTGCTGCCACGCTCCCCCTCGCGCTGCACAACGCCGCCGCTGCCGGCGCCGCTGCTCTGCGGGCCCTGCTGCCGCGCGCCATCACCCCGCTCCGCGGAGGGCTGCACCTCCCCGCCGCTGAGCACCTCCTGCGCCGCTGCCGCTGCGGCGGGCGCCTCCGCCGGCGCCTCGAGCGCGTTGATGGCGGCGGCCTCGTGCTGCGCGGCCCACCTCTCCATGCGCGCGCCGCTCCACTCGCAGTGCAGCTCCGTCAGCAGCCAGCGCAGGACGGGCGCGCGCCCGGACATGTCGGCGCCGTCGCACAGGCGCGTCGACAGCGGCATGCCACGGCGCAGCGCCTCCTCCAGCACCGGCAGCGGCGCGGAGTGCCCCATGCGCAGCGCAAACGCCGGGCTGCTCAGCGCCAGCCCCGCAGAAAGCGCGTAGTCCAGAGTTGAAGTTGAAACGAGGGTGCCGTAGTAGCTGGTGCAGGTGGCGGAGTTGACGAAGCCCGGGGCCGCCGCCGCGCTGCTGCCGCGAGGCGAGGTCTTGTGGCACCAGGCGCGCTTCGCCGCGAGGGCCTCCGCCGCAGCCGTCTTGTACCTGTGTGCGGGGTTAGCGGCGGCGGCGGGGTGCTGTCAGCAGTGGCAGTGGCAGCAGGCGGAAGCGGATGTACGTGTGGCACCGTGTGCGGGGCACGTGTGGGTGTGTGGGGGGGGTTCAGCAGTGACGGCAGGCGGACGTGGCTGCCGCCTCCGACGTGGAAGTTGTGCATACTTTGGTAGGTCGCTGCAGGTGGCATGGGTGGGCTGCTCCTGCGACACGCTCGGGTTTCGCAGCAGCGGCCGCACGCGCCCACTTCAGAGGCTGGTGCTGGTGGTGCTGGTGCGAAGCTGCACAAGAAGGCAGAAGTGACAGTACCATATTGTGGTTTGCAAGCGGCAGCCGCAGCTGTCTCACGAAAACGTTCAAGCGCGGTGTCACGGCGGCTGCTCGCCAGCGGCGTGTTGGGGAGAGCGGGGGGGCTCGTACCTGGTTGCCCAGCGCTTGCAGACAGGGGCAACGTACAGCCACCGCCAGCGCCCCAGGTAGGCGAACACCAGGTCCAGCACGATGTCCACCTCCAGGGGCGTCATGGGTGTGGCGTCCGCAGACGCCGGTTCCTCCTTCTGGTTGTGGTGCAGGCGGCTGCCTGCTGGGCGCCTGGCGGGGCTGCGGTGCTTGCTTGGCTTGCGTGCTGCCGTCGTTCCTGCGCCGGCTGTCGGTGGGGTGTGTCTGCCCGCTCGGCTGCGGCTGATGCTGCCGGTCGGGGTGGTCTTTCCCGTGGACAGCCCTCCCACGGCGAAGCAGGCAGTGGTTGGCGACACCGGAGCCGCCGCCAGCAGTGGGTCGGCTGTTGCTGCCGGCGGTCCGCCAGCGGGAACAGCAGTGCTTGCAGGTGGCAGTGGCGGCGTGGTCGCCACTGCCAGGGACGCCGGGTCCGGTGCAGCTGGACCGCTGGCGGCGAAAGACAGCAGTGGTGGCAACGGCACCTGCGGTGTTGCCGCCGTCGTCGGAGCTGCCGCTGCCGCCGGTGTGGTTGTCTCGGTAGCAGTTGAAGGCGTCTCTGCTGCCTCGTCAATGTTGCATGCTGGGAAAGCGGTCGATGCTGGCTCCGACATGGCACCCTGCCCGCGCCTCTTGTGTGCCTCCTTCTCTCCCTCCCTCCAGTGGAAAAAGAGTGTGCAGTGTGTGCGCCTCACCGCCAGCTGCAGCATTGTGTGTGTTGTGGCATCGCATCGCATCGCACAAACTGCACAGCTTGCTCGATGTCGTTCGCACGTCCGTACGAACGTCCCAAAGATGACTGCGAACTTCAACAACGAGGTTCAACAAAGCGCCCCAAACTCAGAACTTGAATTCGAGGCAGAAACTCAGAAGCACCACACGTAACTGTCTGCTCCGCACCTGGCTGGAGACACACACACACCGCACGTGCCTGTGGCGCCACCACTGGCTGCTGCAGCGCTGGCAATAGAGACGCAGGGAAGCCACTGTTGCTGGGTAGCTGGTGTGCACACGGCCAAATTCGTCAAGGTCAGTCGCCGCGTACAGCCTCCTGCTGCTGCTGCTGCTGCTGCTGCTGCTGCTGCTGCTAGCGCGCTGCTGCTGCTGCTGCTGCTGCTGCTGCTGCTTCAGAAGTTGCTGCTGTCACTGCTTGCCCTCTGCTGCCATGCCGCCGGTGTCGATGCCTCCGCTGCTGTGCGGCTTTGGGCTTGCCTTAAGCACGCGCGCGGGCGGCAGCAGTACCAGCACCAACACTGCATGTGTTGCTGCTGCTGCGGCTGATGTGCGGGTGCGCGCTGCTGCCTGAGGCTGTATGCTAGCCAGCCCTACAGTATAGGCCCTGTCTCTCGTAACGCCAACGGAGAAGTGTGTTGTGTTCGGCCTGGCAGACAGGCAGCCGCAGAGGGAAAGCGCGAAAAACACGGCGGCATACCGCAGTTTTTCCTTCAGGACTTTCCAGCTCATGTTGCGGACATGCGTACGCACCACCAGCTCCCTTGTTTAGCACACAGCGAACCCCCACCTTGCACAACTCTTGTACACACCTTCCGTCAAGCCCCATGGCATGGCGCAGACTTTTTCCTGGGGCTGACTCTGTCGCTGCCTCTGACGCCACAACTGCCCCTGGCCCTGCTGCGACCCGTGCGTGCAGGTCAGCGGGCGAGCACTGCGGCTGGTTGGAGGTGCGCAGCGCATGCCGATGGGGCGCAAGTGGCGACCAGCAGGCTGTGGCCTCACGCTGCTGACGGCGTGGCTGGTCACATGTGCGACACGGGTGGCAGGTACACTGCACTCGCAATTTGGTGTGGGGTGGCGTCACCGCCCTACGTTGCACCCCACACTACAGCAAGGCTGGCAGAACAACATCAAATAGTGCATGGTACTACCTTACTGGTAGTAAACTTCTACGAGTATTGATTAGTATATAGAGTTGTGTGGTCTGTGACAGGCCTCTGGACCCCGCCCCAAACCGCATACCGCGCTTAACCAAAGTGCACCAAATGGAGAGCGCACAATACGGTCCACGCTGCAGCCAGCGCACGCCCATATTTGTCCTTTCTGCGGGCATGGCGGCTTGTCGCTGCTGTGTATGCTGGTGCGACACGTGTACGACAAGTGCAACCACTGTACTGGCCTTGCACGTGTTCCATTCACCACCACTGTTAGGGGTGGGAAACATTGGAAGCCGTGACCACCACGAAGCGGGCGCGAACCAAAGCATCACTGTGGCTGCCGTACTAGCAGGTACCCCAACTACCTTGTGTCTGAAGTTTGTGTACTGGTCCAGAGATATGGGGTCATGTGCACATGTGTGAAGCTCGTGTGTGACTCTGCAGTGACTGGTGGAACAGGTGACAGATTGCAGTCATTGTGACTCTTGTGTGTGACGCATGCCTGCCACACGCGCGATACACGGTGGCACAAGCACCCCAGAGAGAAGCCACTGCCCAGCACTGGCGAAGGCGGCGCATGCAGTGATCAACCTCTTGTGCACCATTCAAAGTGCACCTCCTGCGATGCAGTAGGCGCCCGCCCACACCGGCCCTCTCCTTTTGCACTGCAAGGTTCATGCAAGCATCACTGTGCACATGAACAAATAATTGGCTATACCGAACCGGTACTACTGGGTAGGCTGCTATGGTGTGATTCTGGACGTACCTCTGTGGACACGATATGCTGCTTCAGCTGCACGCACAGGGCTGTCTGCCCCCCAGGCCGAGCTAATGTGTACTTCCAATACATAGGGCGACAGCATGTCTGGTCATGCTTTTTCCACTTTTGCGCGCGCCATACGCACAGGGCTTTCCGCGCGGTGTTTGATGTAAAATATTTCAGAGGTAGGTGCAAGTGCAGGCACCACGGCTGTGGCTGCCATGGCGGTCACCCTGCACGCCATCCAGCTTTCTCTCTCTGTCTCGGTTCCTCGAGCTGTATGGCCGTATTTGGTGCTCCTGCGTGCTCTATGCAACCTTGGAGTCCATTACAAAGCTTGTAAAAAGATGAGACAAAGATGAAGCTGGTAAAAAGATGTGACAAAAATGGGGAGTGTTGCACCCCTAACCACCACTGACGGCTTGCCACCCTGTCGCCACCGCTCTTGGTGCAGCGTGCGAACCCGGCGAAGGGACGTACAACTGAAGCAGTGAACTTTACCAAGCTTGGTAAAGTTCACTGCTTCATGGGTATTACAACTTCAACTGTGCTCTGGTAAAGTACCCCAGCACAGCAAGATTAAAGAAATTAATTTC
>JAULBY010014434.1:0-21805 GCA_032358315.1 Ophiocytium majus | reverse complement strand
CAGCACTTGTGTGCTGTACACAGCCACATCCTTCTAGCATCATGACCGGCCTACGCACAACGCTAATACCATAACACTTGCAGTCTTTCTGAGCAAGTGCGCAACAGCTGGTACTGGTGGCATAGCACTGACAGCTGGATTGACAAGGTTGGTGGCAGAAGCAGCCACCACCGCAGAGCACAGCAGCAATCAGAACAGGACGTGTGCCCAACGTGAAGTGAATGGAGCTTATGCAAGCAGTGTGTGCGGCGTGGGCTCAGCAGCAAGTGTGCATACTATAGTATGCAACTGCGTGATTGCTCAGCAGCAGCTATGAATGCCAGACTGCTGCAAATTACGTCAGGACAGTATGTGCTGCAAAAGCTGCCAAGTGCCGTGACACTACCATGTACCGGTAAATGTTACTCTGGTCTAATGAGCATTGAGCCACGTTGCATTGCACGCTAGCGCACCAGCAACCACAAACGTGAACAGCCCGTGACAGCATGCCCCCAGCATGGTTGGTGCACACTGGAGCGATGAGCTAGGCGCGCGGTGTGCCTGCCGGTGGTGGCCATAAAAGACCTGTGTCACAGGTGCCGCATGTCAGGCACGCAAGAAGTGCACCCAACACAAGCAACATGACAGCAGCAGAGCATGGAGGTACAGGAACAGCAGTGCAAGTGCCAGCGACCACCACGTGGCCACCAAACCCAGCCTGGATATGTTCATCAGGTACAAACATCAACGCGCCCGTCTGGGTAGTGATGCATGGGTTGTGCGTAAACTGGGGGGGGGGCATTCATAAAGAGGTGCATGCCCACCTACTTGGCCGCGCGGGCAGCCGCAGGGGCAGCCTAGCTGGTGCAGCAGACGCCTGATGCGTGGGCGGCCACAGCACACCTGCTGGCACAGCTCAGGGGTCCACTCCCCCCAGGAACACCCTCCCTTGATTGCCCACACCAGGGTGTCTAGTGGCACACACAGCACAGATTCATGCAGGTTGACAGGCAAGGGAGCACCCTGCTCCCGCAACCACTGCGCCATGGTGCATGTGCGGAACAACATGGCACGGGTCAACATGACATGCTGCCCATGCCCCTGGGCTCCAGTCACCACCGCCACGACTGCGCACCCACTCTAGCTGCAGTGGCCCTGCATGTCGGCCAGATAATGTTGTTTTACAAACGCCCAACATGTCCAGCGGACAGCCTTGAGCTGCCAACCACTTCAATACATGCAGGTGCCCATACAAGGCGGCGCTGTTTGGTGCATCAACCGTAAACTTGCAAGACTGAGGCTGCAGCCATTGCAGCACCTGCATGTTGCCGCTCCCTGCAGCAGCATCTTGCACCTGCACCAGGTGCTTTCGCCCATCTGCATCTGTCTGCACCAGCCAATTCTGGACGTGTGCATACTCTACGGTGCACAGCTCTTCGTGTGTGGGGTTCACAAGTGGGCCAAACAGCAGCTGGCCCCCCTCAGTGTCCATCAGAAACTGAAGGGTACCCGCGCTGAGTTGGCTGAACTTTGCAGCGCCTCTACACAGAGCAGTGCAATACCACTCTGGCCAAATGCCGTGTGTGCGCAGCAGCTGCTGTGAAAGCCATGTCAGAGCAATGCCATTGGCGCCTGCAGCTGCAAGCCTGTAACCAACTTCCTGCCACTGTTCTGCTGTAATGCTATCAGGCTGTGGCACATGCTTCAACACCCGCAGCATGAAACCCAGCTTGCCTGTTCCTGCCGCCCCCAGAAACATCACCCCATCGACCTCAATGCCCAGTTGCTGCACCCGCTCAATAACCTCCCAGGAGCCGCTGAATCCCACCATGTTGCGGAAATCTTCTTCGTCAAAAACCTCATCCAGGCTGTCCTCCAGTCCGCACGCCAGCGCCGGCTCCAGCCGCGCCATGGACTCCATTGCTGCAATTCGCCGTGTTGCGCACACACACTGCAGCCCGTGCTCCACTGCAGTGAAGGAAGTGTAGGCAGCGTAGCATCCTGCTGACTGGCAACAAATAGAGCCACTCCCCGTGGCCGATGAAGGACACTATGTGGATCAGCACGCCGGTGGTGGACAGCACCTCTGCAATCACGCTTATGGCCTCTGTGCGGCAGCGGTTGTCGTGGTGCCGGTCGCCGGGCTGCAGCTGCTGCCCTTGCTGCTGCAGCACTGCCTCCACTGCCTGAAGCCGCTGCTGCACGGTGGCAATTGCTGCCAGTTGTTGTGCCACTCCAGGCTCGGTGGTCTCGAACTCGTCCAGCACGTGCACCATTGCCGTGAGCTCTGCGGCTGTTGCTGGAAGATCCGTAGTAGCTGCTTTCAGCACTGTGAGTGTCAAGTGGCAGCGCACACAGACATGATCAGGTGGGGTCATCGAATAGGCGAAGCCTTTTCATTGTCAACGCAGCATAACCACAAATTGCCCATGGTGCCGCTGCTGCTTCAGTTTTGCTGGCAATGCTGCGTCCAAAAGCGCAACAGACAAGGTCAGGTGCGGGCGGTTGGAAGGCTTTCGACATCAGCCAGGTTGTGTACCTGCCTTGCCACTAATTCCCATGCCACACACATCACAGCAGCCGTGCACTGTCGTTCCACTGCAGAGCAGGTCAGGCTCGTTGTGCGCTTTTGAAATGAAAAACGAAAAGTGGGGTGGCTGGGTTGATGTGTGCCGCAGTCAAACATGAGTTGCTGCTGCTGATATGTGCTTCCTCCGCTTCTGCAGCTGCATCTCTGCCTCTGCGGCTTGCTTCGATTCAACAGCTGTTGGTACCAGCACACGTGACCTGTAGCAGCAGCAACATCAACCAAGGCCCAGTAGCTGCACCTCAGAAGGGATCATAGCTACGGAGGGCACACGGGAGCCGCTAACGGTGCGGGACTTCTATGTGCGCAAGACGGTGGCGGCGCCAACAACGCATCCGCTGCTGCGGTGCCGCCGCTGGTTCCAACGCCGCGCATGAAGACACATCTGAAGCAGCAAAAATACACAGGAGCCAGACTGGCCTGTATTAGACGCCTTGGTGGGATCGAAGCCAGCGGCAAGCCAGGGCTTGAGCAGCAGTCTCTCAAAGCTGGCCACCGCCAGTAGCAGCACGTGCGCACAATGTGCCTCAGTCATGCTTTCCTCTGCAGCGTATGTGCAAATGTGTGTGGCTGCGACGTTTGCACGCTCGTGCGCACGTTCAGACACCGTGCGTAGCAGGAGCCTAGGTATGCATGTCCCATGCATGATCAGTGATCAACCTCTACTAGGGGCGAGCGTTGACCGAGGAGCGGGTCCAAGGAGCGGGGTGCCTTGGTGTACCCAGAGGCGACTGGCTGCCGCTGGTGTGCGTGGGGGCGTTGGGACATGCAACAATGGACGACAGGTGAGCCATTTTCGAATTCTCAATCGAGCTAGGTGCGTTTGTGCACAGGCACTTGCTGGTGCGCAGCAGCAGTGGCTTGTGTGGGCATCTAGACCTTCGCATTTGCTGCTAGTACAAAAGTCGAGCCGCGGCGTGTCTGTGCGCTGCAGCAGTGCTCAGTTCCTGCCACACCATCAGTGCGGGCGAGCACTGCCAATGCCGGCATCAGTACAGTAGCGATTCCAAATTATAGTGGCCGAAGAACAGGCAGAAAACTGTACCAGCAGCGTTGCACTAAGCCGCTGCCCGCTCCATTGAAGCAGTACTCTAATGACTGTGGCTGCCCCACCGCACTGTGCGCTGGCGCCAACGGACCATTTGCACTATTTTGAACGTGCAACAGGTGGCGTTTCGCGCACGCTGCCACTGCAGCTTCAGTTTCGGGATTGTACAAGGTGCTGCACTGCTGGTGCCCATACTGCATTTCATACTTGAACGTGCCAACTAAAACTCAACTTTACGTTCATGGATCTGGAGGTACTGCTCAACAGCAACACCGTTGCTCAGCAGCAGCGGCAGCTGCGCTCAGTAGCAGCAGCATCAATTGTGACCAACGGCATGAAGCGGTGCTCACCAGCACCAGCGGAATCACTGCTCAACAGCAGCATGCTGGTGTCACTCAGTGGCGGGGGCACTGCTGAGCAGGAGCAGCTACACGGTTGCTTAGCAGCAGCGGCAGCGGAAGTGCTGTACATCACTTACTACTGGTGAACTACAAAAGGGGTACTTCATCACTATGACAAGTACGTGCATGAATGGGTGATCGGACATGTAAATACCACGTACATGAGGCGCCATGTCACATGCTGCTTCAAAGTATTAACACCAACACACATACTACAGTAGTACATGTATAGTGCAACGAAGCACCTCACAATAATCATCCGCAGTCGTGGTTACAGTCACTGCTTTAAACGGCCACTCACGCCAGTGGCCGCAGCAGTGCCTGCTGCACCGCAGTTGTACGACGACTCCTTCGCACGTGGTATGACGGCACGGACTTACATACTCACAACTATCAGCTGCAGCCGTGCTTACAGTGACTGCTCATGTGCCCACTCATGCCAGTGCCAGCAGCAGTGCCTGCCGCACCACAGTTGCTACTCTGTCGCACGCGGTATGACGACACGAAGTTACGTACTCACAACTATCGGCCGCTGCGGCAGCCAATCCGTCTCACGGGGTGTGACGGCACGAAAGCACATGCCACCACTGCACACCAGACGTGGTACTGCAGCCACACCAACGCGCACAACACGATGGTGCGGTCTGCACACAGCGGCATCAGCCGTGAACTTCAAAAATTCCAGTCCAAGCTTCAACATCAACTGCAAGTGCTCACACTTCACCTCCAACACCCCTACTTCAACTCTAGTGTTAAAACTTCAACAACTCTGTACTTCAACACCACTAAACCAGACTTCAACTTCAAATTCAACATACCCTTCCTGCAACCGCTGTAACGGACGCAACGGCTGTAACGGACGCAACCGCCTGCGCCCGTCGCGTAAGTGGCCCGGAGGGGCCCGCAAGGGCCCCGGAGGGGGTTACTTGCATGCAGCTTCTTGTGATTTTTTTGAAAAGTTGCTGTTGGTTCAACACTGCCCTGCCACCACGCTTATCGATTGTTGATACTCGAATACCAGCTCTATAATACCTGCGCGGTTTGACCAGGCGAGCAAATACCGTCGTTGGAGCTTGTGACACCCAACCAACAGTGCCTGCCAGCAAGACTGTGAACAACTAGTGGTACCTACGTACAAATGCAGGCTTGCATCGTGCAGGTGGGAAGCTGAGACTGCCGCTGTTATGAATTATAATCATGTGACTTACGCCAGCAGGTGTGACAAGTTCTGTGAGGACGCCACCAAGGCTCAAGCGCCGGGCAAGGAGATAACAACGCTAAGACGTTTCCTGCAACGGAACCAGGAGCAGCGCCTCACCGACAAGGCGCAGGACAAATTGCTTGAGGTGGGTGTGCGCTGTAATCGGTTGCCGCTATGAACTGCTGCCAGCAGTTGCACCAGCAACAGCATGTGCCCGCTTGGTAGTGTATGAGCAGCAATGGCACGGATGCCGGCTGGTGTGAAGACAGCAACACAAGACAGCAACACAAGTGCGCTGCCCCGTACATACATTTCTCCATGCAGCAACAGCTGTGCGTCGCCGTGTCTCAAGCAGTGGTTGTGCGCTTACAAACGCTTGCTGTTGAACCCACGCCATTGTGTGCGTGTGCCGTGTGTGTCCATGCAGGCCATCCGTGTGCATGTAACCCGCGCAAAGGAGGATGGAAGCGAACCAGCCATTGGTGCCGCATCCGAG
The DNA here is from genome assembly GCA_032358315.1 of Ophiocytium majus. Lineage (NCBI taxonomy): Eukaryota > Xanthophyceae > Mischococcales > Ophiocytiaceae > Ophiocytium > Ophiocytium majus. Next base: position 16,093 of record JAULBY010014434.1, on the reverse strand, counting down.
CTTGCAAAGGACGCTCTCTCCATGCCCTTCAACATATTTGGCACGCGCCACAAAAAGCCACTGCTCAAGTGGCACAATGAGCTGGCCGGCTTGGTCCCTGGTAGTGATGCTGATGGGCCTGCTCAGCAGCCACCTAAGGCAAAAGTGCTGCAGGTGCTGGACATGGACGCGGATGGCTACCTTACGCTCATGTGCCCGGACACTGGCGACACTGTGAGCAGCGTTAGGGTGGAGAGGAAGGGCGCGCACTACAAGGCCATCAAAAGGGCATTGGAGGATAAGGAGGTGGCGGTTGAGGTGTTGGATGATGAGGTGCTCGGCGTAAGCGTCGAGGAATAGTAGTACCCGGGAGCTGCAGCACAGGCTGCAGTGTTGAGCCGCTCTTGGTTGCCTGACGTTGTATGTAGTGTCCATGCTCGGCGACCGCACAGCACACGCTGCATGCACAGCATGTTGTTTCCCTGTTGGCACCTTGGTATACACCTGTAGGTGCGATAGGTAGTCATGGCCACCCATGATTGTATGCTGGTGGCTGGTTTTACACTGTGACACACACTGCGGCCATGACAGCTGCAGCGGTAGCAGGGCCCGGCTGCGGTACTGCCTTGCCCACTGCGGTCACACCTATAAATACTAAACACATGGCCATGACTCTTCGGTGGACCAGCACAACACAGAAAGCTTTAATGAGGCTAGTGGTGCATGCTGTTTGCCTGCTGCTGCTGCCTGTGAGAATTTGATTCCATGGTTCATCTCATGTGCACCCAGTGACATATGCAGACCCCTCTGCCCAGTAACATCAACAGGTGTGCAGTGCGACGGTGCACGAACCTTGTGCTGCAGCGAGCATGCCCCTTTGTGCGTTACCAAATGCTTCCATGCACTGCCACAGCCGCACTTGGCAAACTTGTCCAACACGCATATGACTGTACACACACATTGAACTAATGCAGTAGTGTAAGGCACCCGCGCCGGTGCCATAGGCGAATGTGCTGCGCAGACCAACCATGACCAGCACGCACAAAAAGGCTGCAGCCGCTGCAGTGTGGTGGGTGGTGGGGTGCGTGAATAGGCCAGCACCATCCTTACTCCATCAAAGGTGGTTGCACAAACATCACGTGCCGGTGCTACCTTGTGCGGTCACGAAGCTGGTAGACGAGCGCTGCCAACAGCCGTGCACACACCCAGTGAGGTCATGGCACAACTGCAGGCACAAGCGAGTGAAGTGTAGGCATGAGCGACTCAGAGTGAATTGTCAAGTTGCAAAGCCAACCAAATTATGTGCATTTATCTCTACATGCAATGTCTCCCAGCTGCAGCCACCACTGGGTGCTTGTCATGTACAGCTTTCTACATGCAGTGCTTGCATGCGCAAGCGCCGCAACCTAGAGCACACATAGCAACACATTGTGCCGCACCTATCAGACACAACAGATATGGTAGTGCCAGTGGATGTCACTCACACTAGACACTAGACACAAGTGAATATCACTGCCAGAAAAAGCGCTTTGGCCGACGCAGCACTACACGCGGCCCAGTGTATGGGTAGTACTCAGGCAGCCCACGGGGCTCCGCTACCTTGCGCAGCAACACCTCCTCTCCCACCACTGGCTCTACAAGCTGCTGCTGCTGCTTCTGCCGTTGTCCCTGCTGCTGCTGCTGCTGCTGCTCACCCTGCGGGTGCAGAGGCTGGTAGTAGCTGCACACGCGCCCGCCGCCGTATGGTGGCAGCAGCACGTCCAGCATGACACTGGTCTCAAGCGCGTATAAGCTGTGCAGGTTGCCCTCATGTGGGCCCAGGCGCCATGCGGGTGCAGGCACGGTGGTAGCAGCCACCTGCTTGTTGCCAGTGCACCTGGCCAGGCGCCCTGACTGTGCATTGGCGGCGCGGGCCCGGCGGCTGGCGGTTGGTGTTGTGGTCTCGTCCGTGTTGAGCCAATCGTATGATTGCAGGGCGAGCCGACCGTGCAGCAGCTTGGACAGGACGGTCATTGAGGGGTGGTCGTGCAGTGGGAGGCTGCTACCTGCGGGGCAGGCAGCAATGCAGCGCACGACAATCACGTTACATGTGTGCAAAGGCAGCAGTGGTACATGAATGCACATCAGAAATGACAGCCATCAGTGTGGCGGCTACAGAGTTCACGCACACAGACAAGCGTCTGGGCCTGTGAGAAACAACACCATACCATTTCATTTACCAGGTTTTCAACCAGTATGTGTAGTGATGGGTAAGAGCGTATCATTTTTTCAAATATGGCGTATAACGTACTTTTGAAGTATTTGTATAACAAATTTTTGTATATACAGTGTAGAAATTTTGTGCGCTTCAAACCCTACCAAGGAGATTTTGCTCAAACTTTGTAATATGGCAGTTAATTAGCAGCACTACACATAGCATCAATGTACTTTTCGTAAATCTTAGATGTGCAACACTTTTACCATGGCCAAACATTTGAGGGGTACCCCCAGCCCCCCCCCCGTTCCCGCCCAGGCTCCAGGGTCCACAGTCGGCCCGCAAAACAATCACAACATCCCATATTGCTGTGCGGTGTGTACATATCTCCCATAAGCTTACTCAACTTGGGTCACGTGAGAAAAGCGTCAGCATTAGAGGTTGCCAAACCGACTCCAGAGCAGAGCATAGCAGGTGCTGTTATGGGCAGGGGCAAATGCCAGGCCCAGCCTGTAGGAAGTCATCCGATGAGTCAACCCATCAACTAACCCACGTATTACAAGTGGTCAGGTACCATACCGATACCCTTGTGACACAGTGTGTGCTGAGAATGCTGCAGATGGCATTGCTCTTGCTTGCGTGTGCATCTGCACAGCATGCTGCTGCAGCAGTATTTCAACCAGTTTTCTCTCGACGTGCCACTGACTGGCACCGCCAGCAGCAGCAATACCTCAGATGCACGTGCCCGCCAATAACAATGTCGCCGTTAGCCGTCGCCATGCCTGCACAGGCTCTGGCATGTGCCGCAGCGGCTGGCTTGGCAGGCGCTGGCGTTGGCGACAGTCACTGGAGCGCGTAAGCCTTTCAGCAGCAGCAGCAGCCGCAACGAAACGCACCCCTGGAGTGCAGCCCCCCCCCCCCACCTCAGCATCCAGTGCACCAGCCACCACAGCTGCTGCATGTGCTCTGGAATGTGCCCGGTGTAGACGCTGACGGCTGGCTGCTTCGCTCGCACACTCCGCACCTGCTACAGCAGGCCTGCCGCGCTGCTGCTGCAGTAACTGTTGCACCAAACGGTCCCTGGGCCAAAATTAGCAGGCACCGGGGCCGTGCACAGCCCAGCACGGCCTAGGCAGGCCCGTGAGGCACCGCCAACACGCAGTGGCACGCTGCTGCTACCCCCCAGTCACCCTGGTAGCGATGCCTGTGCATACAGGCACCATACACGCCATATACGTTCATACAAGAGGGTCACCGTATTTTCAACGTGTACATAAACGCTAAACATAGAATCGTGTTGATACGTTATACGCCGTGACCCACCACTAACTATGTGCCGCCGCAAGTTCCAGGGGTTGCCGCCAGTGGTGACGTTGAGCATGTGCTCCATTGAGGCAGGCAGCAGGCATGCTGCGTGTTTCGGCACCAGCAGCTGCCTGCTCCTTCTGACTAAGGATCATGCGCCTGAGCAGAGGAGCCTCACAAAAATGCGGGCACGCCCTCCAAGTTTTTTTTGCATGTACCAAGTACTTCAAGTACAAACTTCAAGTATAAGCACGCCGCTGCGCCCAGAGTCATACACAAATGCACTGTAAAATGGACCGTCACTGTGTGTGACGAACGATTACACTGTCCCAGCAAAAATGTAGATATGTACGATATGTACGAATGTACGATTTACTTCAGTATGTAACTGCCTCACCTTGCTTGATGACGAAGACAGCCAGGTCGAATTCCTTGGTGCTTGCAATGGGCAGGTACAGGTTCCTTGCCCCGAACATTTTGTCTCTGTTCAGCAATTCATCGCTGAGGCCCACGTCCTCAAGTGTGCACAGGTCAAGCAGAGTCGCGGCCCTCTCGACTGCTGCCTCCGACTGGTCCTCAGCCAATACGTCATGGATTTGCTGCAGACTGTGGTCCGGTCTGCTGCTGATGTTGCTGCTCCTGCTGTGCAGCAGAGCTTTGACGCCGCTGCTCCTGGCTGCTGCTGCTGCCAGCCCGCCAGCTGCTGCCAGTGGCACTCGTGCAGCATACTGCCGCAGCAGGTGCACCATGCACACTACAGCGTGGGGCCTCAGCAGCAGCAGCGCAATCCTCACCATGCCGATTGTGTGTGTACACAGTCTACCTCGCGTGACTCGATGAAGGCGCAGCAGTTGCTGAGCAGGCGCAACTGCTCAGCACAGGAACGAAGGCACTCTGCTGTCACAGCTGCACAAACGTTGTTGAACAACACCTCACAGGCGCTGGGGCGGGGCCTGGTGGGCGGCGGGTGGGCGCTCACCGCAGCTGGGCGACACTGGCGTCATGTCTGCCGAGGAGCCGGCGGCGCAGGTCCTCGATGGCGGCGGACAGGAGCAGGTGAGGCGAGGTTGAGAACCCGAAACCGTTGATTCACACTGCGGTGTGAGCAATTGCCGCCATGAGAGGTGTGCTTTGTAGCACGGTGGCGGGTGCGTGGGCTGGCAGACTCGGGGGAGCGCCACAAGGGGGCCATCGTGCGCGTGTGCGGCACGAGCAGGTTTGGCGATTTCAGCACTGCTGAGGTTTGGATTGCGGAACGCACGTTGACGCATGCGTTTTCCAGTGCAGGTGTAGTTGTTGCAAGCAGCAGCACGGATATAATGTGCCGACACGTCGTCACACGTGCTTAGCTGGCGGGTATAGACTGTCTGGACAGTCTACTTCCCATCTACCTGGCCAAAACACCAAACAGCGGCAGGCGTCAAAAGCCGCGGTTGAAACAGCGACAGAACTGGGAATCAGCGAAGCACAAACCACGTAGGCTGCTTAGGCCAACTGTTATAGGACCCAAAAAGGCGCGTGCCCAAAAAGGCTGGCCAGAAAGCCTGCGCCCACCAGCAGCAGCAACAACGGTGGCCAGCACGCGCCACACGGGGCGAGCTGTGGGTTAGGGTTAGCGCTGCGGCTGTGGTGGGCGCGCACCAGCACAGGCAAGCCGTATACGGCGGCGTGGGCCCGCACGTGTTGCCTGGCCTGCTGCCACTTAGGAGGTTGGAGCTTTCTGGCCAGCCTCAGAGCCATTTAATTCGGGCCAATATGGTGCCGCTTTTGTAATCAGCGTTTCGCTGATCAGAAAGGTGCAGTTTACTAAGTGGCGGCACGCCAGCCAGCACGAGGCGAGCACGGCAAACGCGTAGGGCCCGCCTATACCGCTGCAGGCCTCTCATAGCTACTGGCACTCCCCAACCCGCCCTATGTGCCGAGCCCTGGAGGCAAACGTGGTTGTGGTTTTTCTGGTCAGCCTTTCTGGCCACACGCCCTTTCTGGTCCCTATAACAGTCGGCCATTGCCTGTATTATCACTGGCTGGGAAGGGCCCTTCCTGACGCACTCACCATCTAATGCTTATAATGAAATTGCCATGTCATCCCTGTTGCCCACCGCGCGTGCTGTTCAGGCACCGCTGGCGCAGCAGCATGAGCAGCAGCATGACGCAGCAGCTCTGGCCGCACAGAGGGACAGCGCAGTGGCACAGAGGGACAAAGCAGTGGCACAGGCTAAGGCCAGCAAGCTCTACTCCGCCAGCGTGTGCACACGCATGATCGAGCTGGAGCAGCGTCTCAAGGCGGCAAACACACACATCGAGGCCCTGCAGGGCCAGCACTCCGACACGTGCAAGCCGGCAGCGGCGGCACGGGCGCACCTGAGCAGGCCTGTGGGGGTGTCTAAGGGCACGCAGGCGTGTATTAAGGACGCCGCGAGTGCTGGCGCTGGCTCTGCTGCTGCAGCGGATCCCGAGGACGGTGCAACAGACGATGAGCTGGTGTCCATTGTGCCTGCACAGATGAAGAAAAAGGCGATGCAAGCCGCGGTCGAGCGGTGGAATTCCATGACCCCACCGGTGAGCAGTGCCTACAAGTACTACACACTATACAAGTAGTGTAACTTGTGTGCCTCGCCCTTCGATTTTTGTGTGTTGTTGTGTCAGTTGTGGCGCGCGCTTGATTTTTGTACATGCGTGTTGTTGTGGTCAAGTTTTGATGCTGTTTGAACTACTGCTGACATGTGGCGCCCGCACCATCGCAGTTAGTGCGCACCAGCATGCGCTCCTGCTCTGCAACAGCCAGCTTACCCACTGTAGCTTGTCACTGACCACAAATGTGCTATTTGCCATGATGGTTGTTGCACACTGCAGGAGCTGGCAGGCCAGCTGAAGTTGGTCAGCAGGGAGCGCGACAAGGCCTTATGGTCGGTCTCGAGCCTCAAGACGCGCAACAGGAGCTCACACCAACAACTCGCTTTGCTGCAGAAGCAGCAGCAGGAGCAAGCCTTGGCCAGGCGCGCACGCGCAGCTAGCTTCAAGGCGGGAGCAGCTGGAGATGGAGATGGAGGTGGAGGTGCGGCTGCTGCTGCTGCTGCTGCTGCTGGTGGTGCTGCTGTTGGTGCTGCTGCTGCTGCGGGAGAAGTGGCAGAGGGAGGCATGGGTGCAGAGGAGGTGAGGTGCAGCAAGGAGCAGCAGCGTGGAATGAAACGACTACACATGCGCTGTGCACAATGGTGCTGTGCGCAGTGGCAGGTGTACTGTAACAGCTGTTGGCTGCAATGAGGCTGACTGGCGCTGCACCTAACAATAAAAAAACTACTACTCCGCTCATAGTTTCCGGCTCTTCTTTTTCAGTCGTTTTGGACATGAGCGTGAACGCGATATCCGTCTTCAACCAGTAGCAGCTCCCGACGCGGGCAGCGATGAGGTGAGCACCAATTAGCAAAGGTGCGTTGCAGGTCTTGACCAATCAGGTGAGAAAACCGCAAGTCACAACTCCAAAGGGTGCTGGCGTGAGTGCCAGCAGGTGGAAGCAAGCGTTTTTCGGCGTGCAGCTATAACCTTACACTGCTGTGCGAGTTGGGCGTGGCGCTGGTGTAGGCAGCAGACCTACCCACCCATCTGCAGTTTCTTGTTCCCGCCTTGGCCGGCGGCGCCGCCGTGCGGGTGCTGCTGCCATCTTCGTGGTCAAAAAGTGCCCCAGAGCCCTTCAAGCGGCTGTTGGCGCAGTAGCTGCCTCTGCTTTTGGGGCCCTTTCATATGTATAGAACCAGCCGTGAACGAGACGTTAATAGCGTGAATAACAGCAACTACTCGGCACACACACCACGCCACGGCGCACGCGCCTGCTGTGCGCGTGGTACGTGAGCAGCGCTTTCCAGCGCATCCGCCCGCCCCCGCTCTGGTGGCGTGTGGCGCCCGTGGTCAATTGCCCAGCAACCATAGCCAGAAACTATGAGCAGAGTAGTAGTGTCTGGTGGTTGATCACCTATGCGGGCATGATCATTGATGAAATGAGAGGTTATTATGTACTCTACACAGTGCGGGTGTCATCATTATTCATCGGTAGACAATTTTTGGTGAGCGGTATACCGGGAGTAGTGCCATTTTCTCATGACTTGTCGGCTTTGGTGCGCTGTGTATCGCATTTGCCAAATGCGTACTGCAGTATTATTTTACTAACTGACACTCGTCAACTGATAAAAGTCAGGGAACGCAGGTGCTGACACATACATACTACAAGTATAGCATGCATGTGTCGGCGTAGATTTGCCTGCCAAATCAGTTACAACAGTGTGTGTGCTGTACGCTGCACGTGCAGCATGTAGTGGATGCTACTTGTATGAAATGCAGAGGTTTTTACCGCAACCCATGCAGTAGGTATTTGCAAGGCAGGGATGTTGCGTGGTGTACACTACCCAGCCCGCATCTTGGCGGCAGCAGCTGCGTGTGTATACACAAGTTGACACTGCAAACAGACATGTTGTGTGTGCGCTGGTGGACTATTTGTGTGCACCTGTGCTGCTACGAGCTTTCGTGAGTGCCTGTGACCTCAACCGCCACTGACATCAAGCCAAAGTGCCAATTGGCATGCGAGTGGCAAGTCTGTGACGAGGTGCTTGTGCACTCAGCTGCAGATATGCCTATATCTGTGTGACAAAATTTGCAGCAGTGTACGGAATAGCTGCCATTGCTGCTGCTGCTCATGCACCACTATCCGCCACTGCTGTGCATTGTGTGTCCTGAGTGCAGGGGGGCGGCAGTGCACAGGCGAGTGGCACCACGGCTGCACCATGGCGTTCACAGGCGAACCTCAAGGAAAACAAGCTGGTGGAGCAGAAGAAGCTGCTGCGTGAGCAAAGGCTCACGCTGGCGGACCAAAAGACGCAGCTGGGGGTGCAAAAGCAGCAGCTGGCTCAGCAACAGCAGCAGCTGGCGCAGCAACAGCAGCAGCTGGCGCAGCAACAGCAGCTGATGGCGGAGCGGAGTCAGCAGTGGGCGCAGCACGAGCAGCAGCTGGGGCAGCAGCTGTTTGAGCTAAGGCGGGAGCTGGCGGAGGGAAGGTCACAGTGGGCGCAGCAGGAGCAGCGGCTGCAGCAGCAAAAGCAGCAGCTGGAGCAGCAAGAGCAGCAGCTGTTTCAGCTGAGGCAGGAGGTGGCGGCGCGAAGCCAGCAGTGGGCGCAGCAAGAGCAGCTGACACAGGACAACCAGCAGCTGTCAGCGCAGAACCAGCAGATGGTAGAGACGCTGGGGATCTTGACAACGCATCTGGAGGTCGCCAACGCAACCGCAGTGCAGCTGCGCAGCCAAGCCGCGAGGTCACAGGACATTGGCGGGTCGCTGTCAGAAGAGGCGGGCAGGAGCACACTAGGTGCACGTATGGCTGCGCTAGCCGCAGCAATTAAAGCAGCGGCGCCAGCAGCGGCAGTCGCGGCGCCAGCAGCGGCAGTGGTGGCGCCAGCGGCGGCAGTGGTGGCGCCTGCCATGGCAGCCGGCGCGCCAAAAGCAGAAGCGGTGGTGCTGAAATCAGCGGCGGTAGCGCCATCAGCGGCTCAAGTGGTGCGGGGAGGAGCGGCAGCAGCGCCGCAAGCGGCAGCGGCACCAGCAGTTGGGGGGACATCGCCAGCAGCGGCTGCAGCGGCGCTGGCGGCAGCGGGCACCCCCACACGGGGGCTGGGGTTGGGTCTGCCGTACACCTTTGCTAGCCACACGCCTGCAGGGTCAGCGCAAGCGGGCAGTCCTGCTGGCTGGGGCAGCCTACAGGCGGGGGGGGTGTTACCACAGAAACCTCCCAAGAAGAACAAAGAAAAGCGCAAGGCGAAGCGGCGCGCCGCCGCCAGTGCTGCTGCTGCTGCGGCGCGCATGCCTGGTGCGGAGGAAGCGACGGCACAGTTGGCGCACATGGGGCTTGCGGACGGTCCACCTGCCAGTGGCACCAATGCCACAGGAAGCAGCGGCGCGCCGTTTCCTGGCATGGCGTTTCGACACAGCCCAGGCAGCAGTGCCGCACCTGCGGTGGGCGCAGCGCCAGGGCAGTGGGTGCAGGTGCCGCAGCAGGGGCTGCCAGGCCGCTGGCTGGTGACGTTTCCGACACACCTGTCGTGGCCGCCGAAGCCACCGCTCGGGCCAATGGCACCTGCGCGCACGCCACCGCCGCCACTGCCGCTGCTGGGGCCAGTGGCGCCTCTGCTGCCACCGCCGCCGCTGCCGCTGCTGGGCCCAGTGGCGCCTCCGCCGCCGCTGCCGCCGTCGCCGCCTGAGACAGTCACTGCGCCCAGGCCCTCTGCGAAGCGGCCAGCTGCTGCGGCGGTGCCAAGCGCGCCCGCTCCCAAGGCTGCGCGCGCCAACGGCAGCGGCACGGCTGTTGCTGAGGCGGCGGCGGAGGAAGGCGAGATTGTGGGTGCCGGCAATGGCGCAGAGGCAAGCGGTTCGCCCATGACGGTGGCACCCAGCGACGGGGCCGGTGTTGGAGCGGGGTGTGTGGCTGGCAACGGGGAGAGTGGCGATGGCCACAAGCAGTCGTGAGCGGAGTTGAAGTGACTTGGCAGAGCTTGGGTGGGTACTTTGGCATGCCTCGGTATCGCACACATTTGGCGGTAAGCGCGGTTTCACAGATATCGATTTGGTCACACGAAACCGTAAGTGACTGTGTTGGGCAGTTTGGCTGGGCATAGGCAACAAACCTGTGGAGTGTGCCCCAGGAACCATCTGTGTGCCGCCCAGAGAGGCCACAGCAGCTGCAGCTCTGCACAGCGTGCAGCAGGTGCCAACCAAGCATCATGCAGTGTGGGTTGCTGCTGCCAATGCCTAGGTGTTTTAGCTGCAGCTGGAGCTCCTGGCAGAGCGCACCAGTGTGTGGCTCTGTTGGGGGGTGCACTGCTGCTGAGCACCTACCTGCATTGTACCGCTGCTGTGTCGAGCACGTATGCCATTTGATTTCATCGCCTGGCAGGGTGGTCTGGTGCATGCTGTTCAGGTTTCCTGCCGCCAGCAAAGTGCCTACACTGTACCAGCGTGCGCCGAATGTGGACACACATTGAAATCCTAGCCATGCGCATCCTCAGTCACTGTGCTGCTCAGCACCCTGCATTTACCAGCTGGCGTGAGTCAGCCATCAGGCGGGCATGCCATGGTGAGGCGTGCCGACCTGTTTTGGGGGGGCAAGTGCTGTGCCATTGCAGGCAGCACTTGGCATGGGACATGTGCATGTGCTGGTTTGTCACGGTTGTGGGTGATGCATGGCCTCTTGTGGCGTGGGTTAAGGGTGATGGCAAGGACGGGTGAGTAATGCATGTTGATGGCGACGTTGCGCGCACGTACACAGGAAACGGAACGACGCACAACTGGGGCAGTTCATGCCAAATATACCAAGCGTATGGGGGTGCGAACTGGTGGTTACGTGTTCAAAACACAGAGTTTGGTGCCTTGCCTTGCCTACTCCTTTTGCTTGTAAACATGCGTTGCACAGTGCCATGCACACACAGCACACACTGTTGCCTTACAGAAGAGCGAGTGTAGCAGCCATGGTGCACCGACACACAGATGCTGTGTATGGTACCATATGGAGCAGGTCCCCTGGGACATGGGGCTGTAATCCGTTAGAGTACTGCTCTGGCAACATGCCAGGCTTCCCTTAGAGTACTGAGCGTTGCCAGCTTTTTCGCTACCTGTCTGATTTTCTCTCACCATGTGCAAAGGGCTTTCCGCGCCCTAAGCGGAGTTTAATAAGAGTAGCACACACTTGAAGTACATGTACCGCATGTGTAGTTCACGTGCATTACTTGAAGCATGTGCGTTTATGCGGCGGTATGCTGGCTGCAGCCTCGATGACCGGCTGCATTAAGTGCCTGTCGTTGTCAAGCCCATGTTTGCGTGGCAAGGGAGGCATCAACGGTGGTTGCATGAGCCGACATGTCAAGGCCATGTTTGTGCGGCATGGGAGGCATCAAAGGCGCAGCAGGTCAAAAGCCAGAACACTGTTTAGAGGCCAGAAACCGCTGCAGCAGAAACACGACACCAGCCGGTGTGTCGGGAAACACTATTATTGTACCAGCCTGTCGGTCACTGTTTGTGGACATGTCCACATTACAGTATGTACATGACGCTTGCAGTGCCGCTACGACTACCGCGGCTGACTCTCCGCAGCAGCTACTCAGTGCAAAAACAACGTGAACACCTAGCAAAATGCACACATGCACCTCACGACGCCGTTACACCGGCAGCATCGACTGCTGCCACAGAGGCAAATGCCAATCACCGCAGCACCTGCGAGGTGAGATCCACCCACGGCAACAGCAGTACCACTCTCAGCTGTCGCTGCCCCCCACCCATCTCTGGCGCACAATACCGCAGCCGCAGCATCCGCGCCACAGCCTTTGCCAGTGACGACAGAGCGTCTGAGCGCCGGAAGTCGGTGTGCCCCAGCCCCTGGGGGCCCGCTAGCGTCTGCAGCACGGAGTCGGTTACAGACAGCAGGTAGCGGCCGCCGGTGGCGGGCACCTCTGCAATGTAGTGCAGCGACAGGCCGTTCATGCGTGTGGAGCGCGACTGCTCCGCGTGGCAGCGCAGGTGCAGTACCAGCCCGCTGATGCGAGCCTGCTGCGACAGCACCACCGGCAGCGCGCGCACGCGCCTGAGCTGCTCTGCAGGGTTGTCCGCCTCGTCACCGCCGTACACATCAGCGCCGCCGTCGTCCGCCGTGGTTGCTGTGGTCTCGCCCGCTGATGTGCTGGCGCGCTTACCAGCATTTGCTTTCTTGGGCGGTGCGCTCCCATCCGCCTTCTTCTTGTGCGCGCTGTGGCGCTTGGCTGGTGACTTCTTGTCCCCGTTGGCACCGCCGCTGCTGCCGCGCTTTTCCTTCTCCGCACTGGTGCGTTTCCCAGGGGAGTGCTTGGGCGTGGTGCTCCTGCGCTTGTTGGGGGTTGAAGCGCCGCTTGGTGGCGCCGCCAGCGCCGCTGCTGCTGCCGCTGCTGCTTCCTCCACTACGACCTGCTCTTGGTCAACAGACACACGCAGCGGTGGGGGTGCAGCAGCGCTGCTGCGCCGTGGCTGGTGCTGCATCACCGGCGTCAGTGCAATGCGGTACCGCACAGCCCCCCCGGTGTCCGCCTCGCCTGGCTGCAGCTCCAGCCCCTGTGCTGCAGCATCCGCCAGTGCCTGCAGCCCCGCGTCCTGACTGCCGACGCCACTGGCGCCTACCGGCACAGCTGCAGATGCAAGCCATGCACCCGTTGCTGTGGTTGCTGTGCCGGTGGGGCGGTGGTGAGCAGCGGCAGCAGGGGCGCCACTGCCACGGCGTGCGCTGGCGGCAGTGTAGATGGCAGTGCCGGCGGGGGGGGTTGCCAGCAGGTTCAAGTGCCGGCGCACCTCCTGCGCGGCACACCCGCCCGTGTACAGCTCAAATGCGTGCCACCACGCGTCCTCCCGCCTGCCTGCGCCACGGTGCGCCGCCGACGTACCGCCACCGCTGTGTTGCGGCCCTCCACTGCCAGAGATCTCTACTGTCGTGGTGCCGCGCATGACCAGGCGCCCCCGCCCACCCTCCGCCCCTGGCAGCAAGCTGCTCCCTGCCACCGCCTCTCCTGCGTACACGGCCGTGCAGCTGCCTTCGCGAAGCGCCAGCTGCAGTGCGCCGTCGGCGGCTGCTGTGACGGTGATGGCGTCGGCCAGGGCGCCGCAGAGCTCTCGCAGCTGCAGACCGTCTAACAGGGAGCTCAAGTGCATGCCATGCTTGACTGGCAGCAGTGTCTCCGCGCGCTGCCGCTCCACAACCAGCGGCTCTGCTGCTGCCGCTCCTGTGCCGGTACCGTCACTGGTGCTCAGCAGCTGGCACCACAGCTCGCCGCGGCTCCCCTCGCACACACGCACACACACGTGGCCGCCACCGCATGCCACGGTCGCCAGCAGCGCCTGTTGAAATGGGTGCCTGCACACCAGCGCAGCACTCTCCGCCGCCGCCGCCGCCGCCGCCGCCGCTGCAGCCGCGTCGCCCGCCTCGCGCACACTGCCTTGCAGCGACACACACTGCAGCAGTCCTCCGCAGATCGCTGCCCAGTCGAGCGCCTCCGCTGCGCTGCCGTTGGCGGGTGTTCCAGCGCGGGTGGCCCGTGGTGCTGCCGCCAGGGCGCTAGGCATGGTTGCATAGCACTCCAGCCAGCTGGGAGCCAGCAGCGCCGGCACGGCCGCTTGGTGCACGTGGCATGTGAGAAGTCGGCGGTGTGAGGCGTTGTGCGGGTCCGCAGCCTCGGCACGCACCACAAACCACTCGCGGACCTTGCTGACCGTCGCCAGCAGCTGCGTACTGCTTGGCGGTGCGTCCACCAGCCCATGCGCAAAGGCAGGAGCGGCCAGCGCCACCGGGCCGTGCACAACATAATCGCGCAGCAACGCACTTGAGAGCAGCGGCCACAGCTGCCCATCGCAGCACCGCTGCTCCCGCCCTGCCGCCGCTGCCGCCGCGTGGTGTGAATCCGCACAGTGCTCACACACGTGGGTGGCGCCGGCGCCCGCCGTGGAGCACACGGTGAAGCACTTGTGGATGAGGGAATGCTCCAGCTCAGCAGTCACCGCTGCTGCCCGCCTCGCCCTTGCCTCGTCCTCCTGCAGCAGGTGCTCCCTCCAGCTGTCGCGTACACGCTCCTGCTGGCGCCGCGCCTCGTCCCATGCGCACATGCCGCTGTGTGGCGCCGCCAGCGGCACGCTGCCAGGTGCAGGCAGGAGGTGTGCGCTGCCGCCTTGAAAAGCCAGTGCAATATGCACGCGCGAGGCGTGCCACACCCACCGCGCAAACGCCGCCGCCGCCGTTAGTACCTCGCCGCTCACAAACATGTTTAGGCACGGTGCGGCCGCCCCTGGCTGAGGCTGCCAGCAGGAACCATGTACGTCTGAAGCTGCTGCTGCCACCATCACCGCCGCTGCTGCTGCTGCTGCTCCGCCGTGTGTGTTGTGGTGCTGTCCGTCGCGCTCCTGCTGTGGCACATGCCGTTGGTGCTCAGCATCGATAGCGCTCCAGATGCTCTCCAGCGCCAGTGCCAGCGTAGGCGTCACTACCGCGTCGGCTGCGCTGCCCAGCAGTCCCGCCACCGCAGCTGCAGTTGGCGCCTGCTGCAGTAGCCGAGCCGCCTCTACCGCCCACGCCTCCACCGCCTCTCCAATACGGTCGCTGACAATGTTGTCCGCCGCTGTGGCGCTGCACAGGAGCACGCCTGCAGCAGCCAGCAGCAGCTGCCGCACACGCGCCCCGCCGTCGCTGCCTGCGCCATCGCTGGCACCACCCGCACTATCATCCGATGCAGCACCTGCTGGGACACCCATGCGCCGCCAGAACGCGGCGCACGCCTCAGCGCCATCCGCGCCGGCACCGCCTCCAGCGCCCACCTCCTGAGTGTTGGTGGTGAACGGCACAGTCACAGTGCTGCCAGCGCAGAGCATGTCTAATCGTGGCCGCGCCCCGCTCGCGACCACAACCGTGCTGTCCACCGAGAGGGAGCCATCATCACCTGCTGCGTCCGTGACAGGATGACCGTCCGCCGCTGACGCGTTGCTCCGTGAGGGCGTCGCGTCGAGACTGGCAGCGCTGCGCTGCTGCTTCCCGTCGGACCCAACGCTCCCGCCCTCTGTCCGCTCTGTGCTCCACGTGCGGGCAGGAGCACTTGACGCGACGCTTGTGGCGACGCTAGCGGCCTCAGCCGGCGGAGGGTGCTCAGCAGGCGCCACGTCTGATGGTGGCGATGATGATGGCGATGCTGCGCCAGCCTCAGGAGGGTGCTCAGCAGGCGCGATGTCTGATGATGGTGGTGATGGTGATGGAGATGGTGATGATGGTGATGTTGCGCCAGCCTCAGGAGGGTGCTCAGCAGGTGCCACATCTGACGATGGTGGTGGTGATGATGGTGATGGTGATGATGGTGGTGATGCACCGGCCTCAGGAGGGTGTTCAGCAGGCGCCGCTTCTGTTGGTGGTGATGGTGGTGACGAAGATGATGCTGGTGATGATGATGACGCACCACCTTCAGGAGGGTGCTCCACAGGCGTCGCCTCCGATGAAACACCTTCGACCAGACTGTGCTGTACCTCCTCCCCGCCAGCAACAGCGCCTGTACCTTGTGCTGAGCTGTGGCTGCACTCGTCGCTGCAGCTCAGCATAGGCACAACTGCAGCTTCAGGGGTACTGGCGCAGCCGGCCACACCGGTGACGATGACCTCCTTTTCACTGCTGTGACTGTGCTGGGAGCCATCGCCACAGCTGATGCGCGCGGCGGTGCCTGCGCTGTCAATGGCACCAGCAGGAGTTGCGTCCTGGTGGGTGGCATCAGCTCTGCAGCCTCCATGCTCATGTGCGGCACCGCTGGCTGATGCACTGCTGCGTTCGCCACTGCTGGCGCCGCTGCGGTGAGTGGCAGACGCACCGCCCTCCAGCTCGCTGCAGCTGCTGCCGTCGCTGCCGGCCCCCAGCACTGACGAATTCCGCTGCTGCTGCTGCTGTTGCTGAGGCTGGTGCATGCTGACGGCACCAATGTCGGCGCACGCACCAAGCTCACGTGCGTACGCAGCAGCTGCAGCCATGTGCAACTTCAAGGCACCGAAGCTCACATCCTGCCTACAGCCACCGCCGCTGCCGCCGCCGCCGCTGCC
>JAULBY010014423.1:0-21807 GCA_032358315.1 Ophiocytium majus | reverse complement strand
CGTAGGGACATGATTTGGATTAACTTTAATCCACAAACTGGAAATGAAATGAAAGATGAGCATCCAATGCTCGTCATTTCACCAAAAACTTTTAATGAAAGAACTGGTATTGTTATTGGACTTCCAATGACACATGCTAAATCTAATGAAACTAATCCATTTGCGATTAAATTCTCAGTTGGTCGCGATGAACCAGTCTATATATTGACTCACCAACCCAAATCATTTGATTGGCGCCTGCGATCAGCTAGACCACATCCATGGAAAACTTTGCCTGCCCCCTTATTTCAAGAGGCTTGCGAAGGATTAAATTCAATTATCGAAATTGCTCACTAATAAATATTGGAATCTAAAGTGCAACTATCTCCCTCTATATTTAAAGCCTACGATATTCGCGGCATCATCGATGAAACTTTAGATCCCTCTATTGCTAAGTTAATCGGCCAAGCCTTTGGTACAGAGATGCGGGAACTCGGTGAAACCGAAATCGTGATTGGTCGTGATGGTCGTCTCTCTGGTCCCAGCTTGATTGAAGCACTTACAGAAGGTCTGCTATCTACCGGCATTAATGTGATTGATCTAGGTATGGTTGCTACACCGATGGTGTACTTTGGCGCCAATCAAGTGCTTGATGGCAAGAAACCAAAGTCCGGCATCATGATTACAGGTAGCCATAACCCACCAAACTACAACGGATTCAAGATGGTTTTGGGCGGTGCTGCTATTTACGGCGATCAAATTCAAGCTTTACGTAAACGGATTGAGGCAAAGCAATTTGCTAGCGGTCAGGGTTCTCATTCGACCTTTGATATTTTCCCAATGTATTTGAAACACATTGTCGGCGATGTGAAACTAGCTCGACCAATCAAGATTGCAGTAGATTGCGGCAATGGTGTGGGTGGCGCATTTGCCGGTCAACTCTTCAGAGCCTTGGGTTGCGAAGTACAAGAGCTCTTCTGTGAGGTTGATGGCCACTTCCCAAATCACCATCCCGATCCAGCCCATTTAGAAAACTTGCAGGATCTGATTAAAAACTTACAAACGACCGATAACGAACTCGGCTTAGCGTTTGATGGTGACGCTGACCGTTTAGGTGTGGTCACTAAAGATGGTCAAGTGATTTTCCCTGACCGTCAAATGATGCTCTTTGCTAAAGACGTCCTCTCACGCAATCCTGGCGGTCAAATTATTTATGATGTGAAATGCACACGTAATTTAGCGATCTGGGTAAAGCAGCATGGTGGTGAGCCGCTGATGTGGAAAACAGGTCACTCCCTAGTAAAAGCTAAGCTTAAGGAAACTGGCGCACCATTAGCTGGTGAGATGAGTGGTCATATTTTCTTTAAAGACCGTTGGTTTGGTTTTGATGATGGTCTCTACACTGGTGCACGCTTGTTAGAAATTCTCAGTAAAGAAAAAGATCCGAATAAGACGCTGAATGATTTACCGAACGCCATTTGCACGCCTGAATTGCAGCTAGCCTGTGCTGAAGGCGAACCTTTTGCCATCCTAGAAAAGATTAAAGCAAACGCCAAGTTCCCCACTTCGGAAGCCATTAATACGATTGATGGTGTTCGGGTTGAGTACGCAGATGGCTTTGGTTTGGCTAGACCTTCCAATACAACTCCTGTTGTGGTGATGCGCTTTGAAGCGGATAGTGATGAAGCGATTAAACGCATTCAGGGTGAATTTAAAACAGCCCTATTGGCTGCTAAACCGGATGCAAAGTTGCCGTTCTAAGAACTAATAGGTCTAAATCGTGATTACAGAAAAACCACCTGCAAGGGTGGTTTTTTAATGGATCGTGCTCGAACTTCTTAACGTATCCACAGAAATAGTCCCTGATGTTTCTGGAGCAGATAAAGTAATGACCGCTCTGCCCCATGAAGCTTGATCGCAGAGATTTTCTAGTAGCAGGCGCAAGGCAATCAGCATTGGCTTAGGCAGCTTGAGATTGATGCTTTGATCTTTTCCCAGCACCAGATCAATTGAGAATTGCTGCTCATTGGGCGCTTCTGCCTCAGCAATTCCACAAGTTACATCTAGAACCAAGATAGGTGCATTTCCCAAAGGAAAGGATTCGCCTGCTTCAAACTCAGGCCCATTGAGATTAGAACTCACGAGGTTATTCTGCTCAAAGTCAGCAACTGCTTTGGCTGTTTCTGGATCGTGCTTTTGCTCTAGTTGCTTCTCTACCAAATGACCTGAAGCGGCCAATATAAATAGGGTTACCCGGCGAGTTAGCAGGAATCCAAATTCGGCCTTCTCTTCTGTATTGATCCGAAATAGGATGCGGTCTTCTTGAAGAAGATAGGTTGCGTTGAGTTGCTTGATAGACATTTAAATATTTTAATTAACTAATTCAATTAAATGATTTAGAGCTACACTCATCCTCTGCAACTGACTCACATGGAATGGGTTTTTCAGGCTCACTTACCAACACTCGAGCCTCGAAGTAAGCTGATAATCGGACATCATATGGCTGAATAGTAGTTATATTAGAATTTAAAATGGATTTTGTAGATTCCTGATTTGCTGTTTGAGAGAATTCTAAGTTGCCTGCAATATTTGTACCAATGGTACGAATCAGATTTTCTGCGTAATCATTTCCGCCGCGGCCATTAATTCCATTGCTACCATTATTACCGCCGGTCTTTGCATGTCCATCAAGTGGGTTGCCACCAGCAACAGGGCCAAAATATTCTATGGGGCCATTCTTTGAGGTTAAGATTATTGGACCCGCTCCAGGGGCGGGATCATATGTAATACCACCCCCCGTAAGGGTGATGGGTCCAATGGTACTAATATCATCACCGATCGTAATTACACCCGATGGGACTCCAGGCTTATCTGCATCTGGATTGGCATCAAGACGAATTTCTGTGGCAACAATAAGGCCACCTAGAGGCACTATTGATCCAATTGCCCCCCTAAAAGTAATACTAGGCAATTGATTTGCATCAAATGAAACTGCTTTAGCGCTTAGCGTATGAGTGACATTTGTAGAATCATCAATGGTTCCTAGGAAGTCAATACTAGGGTCCTGCGACACAAGAATTCTGGTCAAACCATTGGTACCATTATCAGAAATCACTACTGCGCCGTTGTATATCTGTGCACTCAATGTATAAATATCACCCTTCAATAGAATATCTTTTGAGTTCACCGTTAAATTGAATATGCTTGGGCCCTTAATAGCTCTTAAAGGAGATAGGTAACCCACAGTATCAGTAAAGGTTATTTTTCCAAGTAATGCATTCAACGTTAATGAGCGATTTACTGAATCAGAGTTGAGAGCGCCCAAGAAAGTGATGTCAGAATTTCCACTTCTCATCAATATTGGGTCTATTGCTGTTCCTGATCTTAATGTTACGGCACCGCTATAAATCTGAGCACCTACAGTATTAATGTTTGTGATTAAGCTCACAGGACCTGAAATCGTGAGGGACTTTAATATTGTGCCGTCTGTTACCCCCACCCTAGCGTTATCAGACAAAATTGAACCACTTCCCAAAGCATCCGCATTATCAAGCATCAGCGTTTTCCCGCTATTGACAGAAATCTTACCTGTGAATATTCCTGGGCTTGATTGATTATTGTTGCCTGATATAGTCAAAACTCCCGCTCCAGCGTGAGCATATGTGCCACTACCGCTTAATGTATTCGCAATAGTAGTATCCACTGACTCATTAAAAGTCAAAATACCATGATTAATAATATTACTTCTCATGGCACCTGCAGCATTAACAACTGATACGTCATAAACCACTGAGCTATCAACTGGTATGTAGACATTAGCAACGTTACTGAGGGTTGGAATTGCGCCACCCGCCCAATTCGACTGAGTTGACCATTTTCCACCTATAGCACCAACATAGCTTACTGAATTCAGTTGTGAAATCGTTCCAATATTCGCATTATAAGTATTGTTACTAAGAACATAATTGCCACCATCGATTCCAGCTAAAGTCAGGCTAATATCCACTGCTTTGAAAATACCAACGTTTCGGTTATCAAAGGTCCCAGAGCCAATAATAGTGACTTTGTCCTTAGAGGCACCGCTACCTAAAACACTAGATAAGGTTGGGTCAACATTCATTACTAACCCACCGATATTGATATTACCGTCATAGACTTTCTTTACTCCAGAAATCCCTAATTCACTAGGTTGCAATACATAAGGAATCACAGTGTTGGACCCTACTACCATCAAGGAATTGAAATTATTACCTGTAACTACTGCATTAGAAGGAGATAGGTTATAGCCACCTACATTGGTATTACCGGATGTACTATTCGTTGCACCCATCAAAACTAGATTGAAGATAGCGCCTCCCCCTACACCATCAATAACGCTAACACGAGAGCCATTGATCACTGGAATTAAATCAACGATGGTTCTATTATCTGAATCTAAATATTGAGCTTTAGCAGTGTAAGTTGGCTCACTACCATAATTTCTTGTAGATGGTGTGATGCGAACAAGTAATGAATTAGCAGGAGCTATGATGTAATCGCCATTGGTGTAAGAGATATTGTAGTTAGATGAAGATAATCCACTAGGCTGCAATGCGTTAGTGTATATACCTGCTGAATTTTCGGAAGAGTTAGTACGAATTACGGAAGGAGCACCAGTTAATACAGAAGGATTTTCACCATTTACAAAACCGTTATAAGTAACGCCCATATAGCCACCGATACAGGCAACTCCAACGCCACAGTTATTTGCTGAAGCGGCGATATCAGTTTGAGTAACAAATTTTGCATCATGAGCGGCTGAAATAACTAAATTTGCTGGGGTAATAGATGCAACATTAGTAGTATTAGTATTCAGTGTTGCATTGTAATTAGTTGTAATGTAATAGTTACTCATGACTGCAGTGCCAGCAACACCAGTAATCGATGTCACATAATTACTACCGTTAGATAAAACATTTGCGTTTGATAAGTTAGCGCTTGAAATCGAATTGACTGTATCGCCATCAACGAGACCGGTTACAGTAAAGCGGGTTGGCGCTACATTACGGGTTCCAGAGTAGACACCAATCAACTCGATACCAAGAGGTGCGGGCGATACCACCAGATTAGCATTAGTAATCACTGGGGCATGGTAGTTATCTAGCACTGCGCCAGTTGCAGCCAGACTAGAGGTATAGGTGCCCGCATTAATACCCGTGGCAATACCTGTCACAGTGATGCTATCTGCGTCAGAACCTAGGGCATTCATTCTGTATGAGCTACTATAAGCCTCACCCTTATAAATCCTAGTCCCATCGGGAATAAGCGATTCAATAGAGAGCGCTGCCTTACTTAAAACTACTAAGTTAGTACTATCAGAGCTGATTACACCTACTATCGGTGTTGAGCCTGACAATGAATTGTTTGTTGTCGGATTGATTTCATAATTATTGGGATTAAATCCACTTACTGCATTAATGGCTGTGACGTAGTTGGCTACCGAAACATTTCTATCGTTCACGCTTACACTAGTTACGGCACCCCCTGCATCAGTCGCAGCCAATCCAACCAACTTAATAGTGGCATTGCTACTAGTATAAGTTGTTGTTGAGTTGTAGGTTCCAGTCACATAGATTGCCAATGGCGCCTTATTAACCAAATAATCAACTGCGCTTGAACTAGAGTTAATTAGATAGTTTGTTGATGTTAAGCCACCGGCATACGTTAGAGAATAAGTTCCTACTGATGATGATGATGTTGGTGCATTAGTAAAAATAGCGCTTCCACTGAAACCATCTGATATGGAAATTGAGTCTCCAGTACCTGCGCTATTAGAGTTAAAAGTGAAGCCAATAGAGGGTGTTGAGCCATAAGTGCTGAACTGGTCAGTCCCAATCTTCACATAGGCAGTCGCAGGGGTAATAGTTAAATAACTTGTCGCATTGCCTAGACTAACTGAATAGCCAGTGGCTTCGGCACTATTTAATTTTACTAGATACTTACCTCCGTTTTGTTGCTCCCCACCGCCAACATTAGCAGTAGGAATAAACCCATCAGAACTAATGCTAACTGAAGAAATTGTACCTAATCCAGAGTTTGTAAAGACATCATGATAGCTAGTAGGATCGGCGTTTGTGGTGACAGTGTAAAGCGATGAAACATTACTTGAATCTATAGTGCTGCCATAAATTTTGGATGGGTCATTATTTAATGAAATAGTCAGCGTAAGGTTATCTTTGAAAACATAGCGATTACCAGGACCAACATCAACTGGAGGTAATGAAACAATATCACTTCCCCAATATGCATCATTTCCACTAATTAAATAAGTGCTAACGCCGAAAGTATTTCCAGCCGGCGAGTTGCTATATACAATCCAGCGCGAGCCAACACCATTGGTAGTTAATGCTTCAGAACCAGCTAGATTGATGAAGTTTCCAAAAGCAGATAATACCAATTGGCCTCCTTCAGTGCCAGTGGATATAGATGCTCCTGATTGGATATTAATGTCTCCACCACTAAGGATGGTGACTGAGTTAGCAAAAGAAGTAACTCCACCGATATAAATATTACCGCTAGTGTTATCGCCAATAGTGATGCTGGAGAAAGTCTCACCAAAGACGCGGCTTGAACCAGAGAACAGCGAAACTGGTAGCGATAATGCATCAGTAATTGGGCCGGCACCTATGCTGATCGCATTTCCTGGGGTGTAGGTATTAATTGCTAGAGTGCCATCACCACTATAGATCTGTGTGCCAACCCCCGCATTGATAGCATCAGTGAATAACGTCATTGATCCACCGGATCCGTTTAATACAACCCCATCATTTAAAGTGATACTTGGAGCATTATATTTTTGAGCATTTGTTGTGATGATGTCTGCAGCAATCAGTAAGTCATTAGAACTAATTGAAATTGTATTCAAGGGCGTTAAGGAGCCAATTGCTCCACTAATAATTGTTGTGCCTGTATCACTAATCAATAAAGTGTAATTGCCATTAATGGTGTTATTGAAATGAATTTCATTACCAGTTAATTGGGTATCGCCTAATAATCTTATGGGTCCGTTATAGGTTTGAGATCCAACGGTAGTGATCGTATTTTCTATAGAAGTTGGCCCGTTAAGTATTAGGTTTGAGGCATCTGCGGTGTTAATGATCGAGCTACTTGCTCCCATCTTTAATGAATTCAGAGTCACTGATCTTACCTGGAGATCTAAAACGCCCTGTAGATTCACTGCGGATGAATTTGCAATTGAGCCAGAACCTCTGATTACAAGGGTAGCTCCGGCATTAATATTGGTTGAGCCTGTATGGGTATTGGCAGCAGTTATAGAAGTGACGCCGCCCAGCCCAGAAACGGTGAAGTTAGCATTACCGGCAATTGCTCCATTAACGATATTTTCTGTACTAGTCGAGTTAATCGTAAGCGATCCAAGGTTAGTAATAGCGCCGCCAAGCGTCACTTTGCCGGCTCCAGAATTAATAGTGAGTGAGGTACCCCCAAAAATCACAACACCAGAGCCACCACTCCCGCCCGGAGAATTGTATGCACCACCTCCGCCACCGCCACCAGTATTTGCTAACCCACTAGATGCAGAATTTTGGGCACCACCAACTCCGCCACCGCCAAGACCGCCTTCACCATATCGATCACCTTCAGAGCCGCCACCACCGCCGCCTGCTAAATAATATTGTCCATTTATAAATTGACCGATATTCGACCCAGTAATTGGATTAATAATTCCAGATCCGCCATTACCTGCAATTCCTGTACTTAATCCAGCATCAACGCCGGCGCTTCCGAACCCTCCTCCACCACCGCCAATGCCGCCCATAGCGTTTCTAGTAAATAAACTTTGCGCGCCAATGCCGCCTGAATTTCCTTGCAAAGGATCTGCAGAGATAGCGCCTGGACTAGTGCCTGGGAAACCGTTGTCTATACGGCCCCCACCACCAGAACCTCCAGTACTAGGCAAAGAATTATAGGAAGAACCGCCGCCGCCTCCAAGCGCAATTAGAGAGCCTGTTGTCCAAATCACAGAAGAATTAACACCATTTCCGCCTGTTGAAGAAGTAGCTACACCACCAATTCCAACTGATATTGCGTAAGCAACGCCAGAACTAAAGCTAAAGTTAGACTGGAATATGAGGCCTCCAGCTCCTCCACCACCATCTCCAAACGTAGTGCCACCTGCACCACCGCCAGCTACCAAGAGTATTGGCACTCTTAAAGATAAATTAGGTATCCAGTTATATACAAGACCATCCCACTGCAGACTTCCACCAGTCAAAGATATTGGAGTTCCTGTTGCAACACCATCGATAAAAGTAGATCCTCCATTAGTGCTGTATAGATAATTACCATCCCCCAATAACTCAAGTATGGTTGATCGAGTAGCATTACCAGAAATCTCTCCAGCAATATTGACATTACCCGCTCCGCCATTCACATTAGAATTTAAATTAATGTTGTCAGCCATCAGGGTCAAGTTGCTGCTATAGATTTGATCACTAACTGTATTAACATCACCGCCAAGGGTATTGTTACCGCTGATCGTTAAGACATTGAGTGCATTAGTAGAGCCAATTGCACCAACAAAAATAGTGTTACGTGAACCATTGGCAATGGTTAGGCTATGCGGAGTAGAGCTGACGCTGTCAACAGTTGAGTTAAAGTAAATATTACCCGCACCTGCAGTAAGAATTGTGTTTGCACCAAGCGTTACAGCCCCGCCATATACCTGATCCCCGGAAGTTTTTATGCTTCCGCCATTCAGTTTGATATTTGAAGATTCGATAGTAAGCGTACTTAATGGGTTTGTTGCACCGATAGCAGCACTGATTGTTGTAATACCGCCATCAATAATTCCTAATTGATATGCACCATCAACCGTATTGTTCAGATGAATTGAATTACCACCGAGCATGGTATATCCAGCTAAAGTTACTGGTCCGTTATAGGTTTGGCTACCGCCAATATTAATGACATTAGCTATAGTGGTTGTACCATTGAGTACAAGATTAGTGACGATAGGTGAGCTTATATGGTAGGCGCTAGAGTTTGTAATTGCACCTGTAGAGCCCATGACCAATGAATTAAGAGTTACAGAAGAAGCTTGCAAATCCAAAAGGCCGTTTAATTGAATGCTTGAAGAATTTAAAAGGCTTCCTGAACCACTTAAGACGAGTGTCGCTCCTGCATTTACAGTAGTGCCGCCACTATAGGTATTTGCCCCCGATAAGATGGTTGAACCAGAGCCTAGTTGATTTAAGGTTGCGCTACTACCACCTAAGATGGCACTCACATTCAATCTTTCAGTGTTATTAAATGTAAAGCTAGTCGCCGTCAAGGTCTTAGTGCCCACACTATTGATAATGGAGCCACCTAAACTGCCGACCTCAACAGTACTTACCGTTTGATTAAAGCCGTTCAGATCTAGAGTACCGCCATTGATCAATAAAGCAGTGTTGCGACCAAGCGCACTATAACTTCCAGTTAAAAAACTACTGCCACTAGCGGTACCCAGTTTTAATGTGCCACCTAAAAGAATGGTATCACCGGTATAGGTATTACGGCCTGATAATTGCACGCTGCCAAGTGAACCACGATTAATGACTAGCTCACCATCACCGGTAATCACTGAGCCGATAGTGAAGGTAACACCATCAACTGCTGCAATACCACCACTGCCACTTAATGCAATACCACGCTTGGTATTCAGACTAAAATCTTGCAGGGCAACTAGTGTGCCACCATTTAAGCGCAGTAAGCTTGGATTTGCTATTAAGAGTGGTGCAGATCCTAGGCTGCTATCGCTTGTGATGGCTATTACGCCTGCATTGATGGTGGTATGGCCACTATAGCGATTGCTATTGCTTAGGGTTAACGTACCGTCACCCTCTTTTGTCAGGCTCGCACCTAATAAGTTGTAGCTACCAGAGACATAGCCAATCAATCTGAAGAAGGCATTGAGTAATACCCCATAGTGTGCAGAAGCATCGCTCATTACGCCGTTGATTACAATATTGCCAGCCCCACCAATGCTCGTGTTGTAGGCTAAAAATACTGTACCGTTAAGCGTCGAGGTTGTTTGGTATGTGCTATTGACTAAAGCGCCACCTACCCCACTTACCCCACTACCCGATAAGTAAAAATTATTAGTCAGTGAGTTACCTTGGAGATCAACGCTAGCACCAGAGCTAATGGTAATTAATCCAGAGCCTAGGGCGGTACTAGACTGGGCGATGACTAAACCTGCATTAACCCTGGTGCCGCCGCTGTAAGTGTTATTGCCAGTGAGATGTAAGGTTCCAGCACCTATTTTGGTTAGAGCATAAGAACCAGAGATAGCGCCAGATAAGGTGAGCACATCATCAGAATTGGTTGCACCCACAAAACTATTAGCGCCTAAGGTGATATCACCAGCTAAAGAGCTAGTCACATCTTTTAAGGTACCGCCATTGAGGGTAATTGCCTTAGCACCGACTGCGACATTGCGAAGATCTAAAGTAGAGCCACTGGCAATACTCACTATTCCTCCGCTATCGTTACCCAAGCCATTATTATTTGCAATAGCTAAGGTACCAGCGTTAATAGCAGTATTACCAGAATAGGTATTTGCACCGGATAGCACCATGGTGCCAGTACCATTCTTGACTAATCCAAAACTTACAATTGCCTGAGAATTTTCAAATGTGCCACTTACAGTAAGGGTTAATCCTTCATCAATATCAAACTGTGTACCGTTGACTTGGGAAAGAATAATCCTCCTCGCGCTAATAGTTGAAGAAGTTGTTACATGAACATTAGAATCGAAGTTGAATGTTCCATAAATAGATCCATTACCACTTGGAGCGCCAGAATCGATCGTGCCCCCATTTAAGATGATGTCATGCAGATGGAAAGTTGAGTTTCCTGGTGAATAGAGAGTTCCGCCAGCATCTATTTGAATTGATGTTCCTGCAGCATGCCCAATAAAGGAGTTATCTCCGCCCAATAACGATATGGTGCCCCCGCTAAGAATGTTGATATAGGTGGAATTACCCAATCCTGAGTGATAGTTGTTGCTACCCCATGCCACTTCCACTGTTTGTGCGATCTTGATCACGCCTGCAAATGGCTGATCGCCATTGATATATACAATTCCAGGATTTAGGCTACCGCCTATATTAATTACACCATTTCCATAAAGAGATCCGGCTTGGAAGGATTGATTCGCGGAGCTGAGGAATTTAAATGTACCGCGCTCAGAAACAGTCAAGGCATTTGCAAAGCTACCGTCACTCAATGAGGCTGAACCAGCAATTGTAAGTACTCCATTATCAACTAAAATATTACCTGCATAAATACGATTACTTAAGAGTGTGAGAGACGAAGTAGGATCTGCAAACTTAGCAATAGATAATGCTAATGCGCCTGAAAAGATATTTCCTAAAATAGAACTATCTGATCCAATCATCACAGATAGGTAACCTGACTCCCCTACACTGCCAGTAATACTTAATCCACCAATTGCATTGATATTCCCGCTAACATTAATTACTCTGCCTTGTAACGTTATATTGCCCGCATTACCACCGCTGTAGGAGTTACTTGAGTAATAGCGGTAATGCTGTTCATGGTCATCGTAGTACTGACTGGTATTGGTGTAAGTTGAATTACCGCCATTGGTCGTTACGCCTGCAAGTGCTATGACCCCACCAGCACGAATGGTTACAAATCCGCCATTACCTCCATTGCCAGTGGAGCTTGAAGAACCGGCTGTGCTTAATAGACCGCTAATACTGACATCACCAGATGTTGTAATCATGATGCCATTTCCATTGCTTGTAATAGAGGATGCAATAAGGTTACCCGCCGTAAGGGTGGCCTCGCGAGTGAGTGTTACTGGACCACTATAGGTTTGTGCGCCAGATGTGAAAATATTAGCCCCTATCGCTACAGGACTATATGTTGTAAGGCTGGCTAACATGCCATTAGCACCAACATCACTAGTAAATGCAATCGTTTTTTGACCGGAGTTAATGGACAGCACACTAGCTCCAATATCAAAACTACTATCAATAGTAGATTTAAATGTCACCAGACCATCAGTTTTTCCTGTTGTCTGAATTACGACTTCACTCGTCAATACGACTGGCGACTCGAATGTGACCGAGCCTCCGTTACCTCTACTACCCGTAATGCTCGTGCCACCAACGGCACTGATATTGCCGCTGAGATTAATAATGCTACCAGTTAAAGAAATGGCACCCGCATCACCACCTGTGTAACTATTATTGTTGTTATACCAACTTCTTTCGCGTGAATCATAGTATCTTCCAGAATTCACATAGCTTGAATTTCCACCATTAACGCTGATTCCTGCCAGTGTTAATGAACCTCCTGCTTGAATATTGATTGCACCAGCATTACCACCCATACCGGAATTACTATCTACACCATTAGTATTTAGTAGGCCTCCTATGGCGATGGAGTCGCTAGCAGTTAGAGCAATGCTGTTTCCATATGTATTAATAGCACCAGTAACAATGCTACCTGCGGTAAACGTAGTATTGGAGTTCAGTACTATTGGGGCATTCAATGTAACTGCCCCATCATTACCAGTACTACCTGTACTACTAGAGCCGCCTACAGCACTGATATTGCCATTGAGGTTAATTAGATTAGCACTCAAGGTGACGTCACCAGCATCGCCGCCATCATAACTATTATTGTAATTGCGATAGTTACGATCGTGAGAATCGTAATATCCTCCGGAGTTTGTATAGGTTGAATTGCCACCTTTTGTAGTAATGCCTGCTAGAGACAAAATACCGACAGCACTTATGTTTACTGCTCCGCCAGTATTTCCATTTCTGGAATTACTGGAAACTCCGCTAGCATTGATTAATCCAGTAATAGTTACAAAATCGCCAGCATTAATAGTGATGGTATTACCATTCGTAGCGATTGAGGGGGCGATAATGCTGGTAGCTGCTAAAACAGTAGTGTTTCCTAAGCTTACTGCTCCGTTATAGGTTTGGGTGCCTGAGGTAGTGATATTGGCGTTGATCGCTGTAGTACCAGAGACCGAGAGTGCTTTGCTACTACCAGTCAGTGTCACAGTATCTGCACTACTATCACCAAAGACGGCATTACCGGTAATTGTTAATCCGTAAGCACCACTTACGGCACCTTTAAAGGCTACATTGGATCCAGTTAATGCAGTAGTAGCGCCTAAGCTTACTGCTCCGTTATAAGTTTGGGTGCCTGAGGTAGTGATATTGGCGTTGATCGCTGTAGTACCACCCGAAGTAAATAGTAAATTTAAAGTTCCTGACGTATTGCTAATAGGGGCATTAATAATTAAATTTCGATATGCATTGAGGGTTAATGTTGGGGAGCCGGTCGTAGTAGTTTTACTAATCGCAGAGCTTACGATAATGTCCCCATTGCCTGAACTGGATGATTTCGTACAGATCACGGTACAAGTTGGAGTTGCAGTTGCACTGGTTTGAATCGTTACGCTAGTTCCAGCATTAAGTGCATGATTAACATTGTTTGCAGTAGCTACATCAATCGTCACATCATAAGGATCTAGTAACCATATGCCCCCTCTGCCAGAATTAATTGAGGCAAGCATGTTAAGTGTTTCACCAGAGGTTTCAATATAGCCGCCATTAGCAGTATTAGCTAAGTTCGTTTGGCTAGCATTAATGATGCTATTGGGATCAAGATTGGTAAAAATGGAGAATGGTAATGTTTTGTTTTGGGCGTCATAACCGACTTTGATGCTACCGCCCTGGGAAAAGCCTATCGCTTCTACTGAAGAAGATTCAATACTGGTGTAACTTGTTGCTGCAATACCAATTTGTCCACCACGACCATTAGCACCATTGGTTTGTATCAGTGCACTTTGTAAATTGATGTCACCTTGGGTGGTGGTGATTTGAATATTACCGCCATTACCAGAGCCATTAGCTTGTATTTGGGCGTTATTAATAACTTGGTTATTAACTGTTTGAAGGGTAATTGCGCCGCCAGGGCCGTTATTACCATTTGCCTGGATTAATGATCCAGATTGAAGATTGCTTGATGTTGCTACAGCTGTGATCGTACCGCCAGTATTACCGTTGGCTTGTACTGATCCTGCAATGGAAAGTTGTGTAGCTTGCAGGTTGAAGTTACCACCTGGGCCATTATTTCCATTGGCTTGCAATACCGAGTTCGCTTGTGCAATTACCTGAGGCGCTGCGATATTAATTTGTCCACCAGCAGAACTAATCGCTGGTTGATCAACAGTAGTTGGTGAGGCGTTCGCAGTAATGGTGGCTGTTGATGTAGCCGTCACGCTATTGCTTGCAAGCATGGTAATCGTGCCACCGGCAGTATTGGGGCTTGCCGTTGCTGCCGCGGTAGTAGCTGCTACTTGAGCTGGTGTTTGTGCAGTAAAGGTTAGGCTTGCTAATGGTGTACTTGGTGCTGATGGAGTGCTATTACTGGCCACATTAATAATGGTGGTCGTTCCCTGCCCTGCTGCTTGAGCAGCATTAGCGATGTTGGTATTTAAGACTGCTGTATTAGGGGCGACGAGATTGACCACATTAACGGCTGGTGTAATGACTGCAGATCCAGCATTGGTGTTATTAGCCAAATTGCTTACTACCGCTGGAGTGGATACTTTGGCAGCGTTCGCTGTCACATTATTACTTGCCACGGTTGCAGCTACTGCAGTACTTGCGGCTGCTGCAGTGGCTTTCGCTGCAGTTTGCGCAACTGCTGCAGTAGTTGCAGTTGCTGTATTGGTATTACTTGTTCCGTTAGCTGCTGGAGTGGTTGGTGCATGAGCGGCTAACTCTTCTTCTCTGGTTCTAGTCGTTGCACTATTTGTTGTAGTAGCGCTGCCAGTAGTAGAAGAGCCGTTGGAACTAACCCGTCCAGCCACAATAATCGCCCCGCCGGTGATATTAATCGATCCAGTAGATCCACCAGAAGAAGTGAGTGCACCGTTAACGGTGACTGCCTGGGCAGTTGCCGTGATCTGGTTGGCGGAAGTTGTACTTCCTGCTGAGAGGGATAGAGCTGCCGAGTTGGTAACAAGGCTACCGCCCTCACTGGTGCTGATAATGCCGTTATTGGTAATCGTACCTGTGGCATTTAGCGTTAAGGTGGTTGCCGCTCCGTTACTTGGCGCAATCGCTGCGCCAGCAGCCACGGTTAGATCACCCTTGACTTCAATGGTGACGTTTGACGTTGCCAAAGCAGATGAGATGGCTGTTGCGGTTGAGGCGCTAATGGTCATCTCTTCTGGATCTAGCAGCCAATGGCCAGCTTTACCTAACTTAGCAGTGACATCGACTACCGTGGATTTGAGGATCTCAAGGATGCCTGAGGAGCTGGTCTCGACAAAGCCACCATTACCGCCTAAGGCGCCGCCTTGCGATTTAAAGGTACCAGCTACGATGGTTTTGATGGATGACCAGATATTAATGTCGCCGCCATTGCCTTTACTTGTTGATGAGGCATCGACTGTGGCTTTTTCTGTAACGGTGACGGTTTTAGCTAGGTTTTCAGCTTGTACGTTATTTCGGGTGCCATCGGCATTTTGGGTAAAGATCACTTTAGTGGTGCCCACGTTAATCAAGCCGCCATTAGCTGTTCCTCTGGCATTGGTGTTTGATCCATCAGCCAAGGTGATGTCTTCACCTTGCAGGGTAATCTTGCCACCATCGGCGTTTGACCCCTTGCCATTGGCACTGATTTGCCCAGCTTGAGTGATGTTAGAGGCTACCAGCTCAATCACGCCGCCGTTATTAACTGCTGAGGAAGCCGAGATCCGACCAGTGTTCTTAATCACAGAGCCCATCAGGTTATTTGCTGCACCTGCGGCAATGATGACTAGGCCACCTTCAACCTTAACCAGGCGCTTGTTCTCGATTAGGGCATTAACGGTAGATTCATCCACTTTGAGAGAGATGAGCCTATCGCCCCTAAAGTCCAGAGTGATTTGTTTACCAGCACCTAAGGCGACTGTTCCAGCTCCCATTTTGGCAACTAGGTAACCATCGTTACGCACTTCAGGAGCGAGTAATGCAATGTAACCATCTTTGGTATTGGTAGTGATCGTTCCTTCGTTCAAAATCTTGCCAGTACCGTCAACCTTATAGGTGGATTTGCCATCCATAAAATCTTTGTTAGAGATGTTCATCGTCGTTGCGACGACACCTGCTGCATCCACCTGTGCACCACGTCCAAAAGTGATGCCATTAGGGTTGACTAAAACGACCTGTCCGTTCGCTTTAATTGCACCATCAATTACCGATGGTGATGCACCGGTTACGCGGTTCAAAGTAATTGCCGAACTATTGGGCTGATTAAAGTTTACGGAGGCATCTTTTCCGACGTTAAAACTGTCCCAATTAACGACTGCCCTTTGAGTACTCTGATTAACTTGAGTTTGCAATCCCGATTGCGTGATTACAGCGGTGCCGGCGACGACTCTGCCATTATTTGGATTGGCATTAACATTCACCATCTGAGCTTGAGCTATTGATATTTGAGTTAGCCATATGACCGTCACTGCAAACAGAATTTGCACAATATCAAAGAATGTTTTGGTTTTATATGGTGAGGTTTTTTTGCCGGTATTTATGGCAAAAATTGGGACTATTTTTAAAGTAGAAATAGAATGCAAAAAAGGGGGCAAGGATTGGATGCCAAAAGGAAAAAGTTGAGGCTGATTTCTCGCTCGTAGTCGCCATAAAACCCGAACTAAAAAGTTAGTCAGAGTACAGTTAAACGATAGTGGGCTTAACCTGCAGTTGATGTAATGAGTGAGCTTTCTAAAGCTGTGTGCACAGCATGCCCCCTTCTCGTATAAGTACGAGTAAAGAAGTTCATAAAAAGAATAAATTGTTGCTAGAAGCACGAATAGTCAAACAAAGAATTTCAACAAAATTTATAAAGGCTAAATGCACGAAAGCCCCAATAGATATCTGGGGTCTGTTTATATTGAAGCACATTAGCATCTGGGCAGATGATGGTACAGAGCACCTAAATGGCGCTTACAGATTGAAGGCATATAAAATCGATCCTCGTGGGTGTTGTAATAACCCAACAATTTATAAATTTCATAGAGAATTACAAATTTTTACCCCACTTTCCCCAAACATAGAAATATTAAAAGGGGAGTTTTTAACCTTAATCTATCAAGAATGGGAGGCCTGAAACTAGAAAAAAATGCCTCTTTTGATAGAAGATTCATGACCTTTTCTCTCTCTTCGTATGCATCATCACAATCGTATTTTTTCAACCCTATTTACCCTTCGAAAAATACGCCGCCCTCTCCCTTTTGGTATCTCGGTAGAAAAATTGTAAGCACCAGTCTGGAATACCCCCTCAAAATAAAATAACTTTATAGGCTATAAACAGAAGAGGTAAGACGTCCTTTTTCTTGCTTAATTTGCGAAATTTATTCCATCAGTTTTAGACTCTAAAATGACCGCAATTTTCGATGTGATTTTATTTGAATTTTGAATCTTTTTTTCACTCACCTTCTTAGGTATTTTATTGAAAAAAATTTCAATAAATATTCATTTCAACTTCTCTTTTATAGAAATATATGCTTTAAGTTTCTTTTTACATACTCACAAACTACCTTAAGTTATAGTATTAATTTGCTTATGAGAATTCGTATTGAAATCAAGCGCAAGCCTACTGGTCTTGTTAAATACCAGAAATTTTTTATTTTAAGTTTCGGTACTTTTATGAAGTTTTAATGAATCAATGATGCATTGGTCTGAGTAAATTTATAAATGTTTTAATGAAAATTAAATTCAATTTATGGTGTAATTTATTTGAGCTCCAAGGGCTCAAACAAGAGAATATAAAAGGCAGCTATATTCCCAGTATTTCATCTCTCTACTCTATATTTAATTCCTTTAATTATTAAAACCTTTTTTCAAAATACCTCTTTTTTTGATATAAAAACTGGGGATGGCTCTACCTATCCAATATAATTGAAGGCATTAAAAACTATATGTTTGATAGAAAATTGCCAAAAAACACCATCTTTAATCTCAAAAAGCTGCCATACTCGGTGTTGGTGCTATTTGTGGGGGGTGCTAGTATTTCTGGCGCTGTTCATGCCCAAGTTGATGCCGGAGCCCTCCAGCAGAACTTAGAGCGTCAATTACCACTTCCATCCCCTTTAGCTTTACCAGAATCAGTTAAACCGGCTGCTCCACGCGAAAGCGCCTCTAAGGCTAGTGAAGTCCGCTTTACGGTTAACTCTTTTCTCTTAGAGGGGGTCAAGCTGCTTCCCGAGACTACAGTTCAAGGTGTTTTAAAGGAATGGGTTGGAAAGCCCGTTAATTTTGATGACTTGCAAAAGGCCTGTGATGCAGTGGTAGCTTTGTATAGATCTAAGGGCTTTACGGTCCAAGCAATCCTGCCTCCGCAAAAGATTGCTGATGGCATGGTGAAGATCTTGATCACTGAAGCCAAGTTGAGTGAAGTGATTGTCGATACACCGCAGGGTAATACCCGCTTTGGCAAGGACCGTGCTGCGATTTACATTACGTATGCAAATCCAATTGGTGGTCCGCTCAATATGGATAACTTAGAGCGCGCTTTGATTATTTTGAATGAAACTCCTGGTGTGATGGCATCAAGTCAATTAGAGCCGGGAAAGAACGATGGTGAGACTGCAGTGCGTGTGCAGCTCACCGAACCTCCGCTCATTGCTGGTCGCGTTGAAGCGAATAACTACGGAAGTCGTACTACTGGCGCCAACCAAGGTGTTGTTGCCTTGAATGTTAATAACGTTACTGGCATTGGTGATCAAGCAGCGATTAACGGTATTGCATCTGAAGGTTCACAGTACGTTCAGGCAGCCTATTCTTTGCCCGCCTCACCTGATGGATTGCGACTAGGCGTTGCTGGAACCTACCTTAACTACAAAAACGTGAGTAGCTATGTCTCTTCAAACAGTGGTGTTGGTGATGCATGGACCACGGGCCTGAGTGCAGCTTATCCACTTCTTCGTAGCCAGACTACGAACTTGAATGTCACCATGAACTACGACATCAAGAGTTATATGAATAAAAATAATACAACTCAATATGTCATCAGCAGCTATAACATCAATAACTTTTCTATAGGCATGTCTGGCAACCACTACGATGGTTTTGGTGGCGGCGGTATTTCTACTGGATCTGTTTCTGTAGTGCAGGGTTATTTAGACATCTTAAGTACAAGCTCTCCAGGTTATGGCGCTTACACTCCACCGAGTTTTACTAAACTGGCATTATCTGGAAGTCGTAATCAGCAATTAACTGAAGATGGCTTAACCTCTTTTTATGTCGCAGTGAGTGGTCAAGCAGCGTCTGTTAATCTGAACTCTGCAGAACAGTTCTATCTAGGCGGCCCTTATGGTGTGCGTGCCTATCCAGTCGCTCAAGGTGCGGGCTCACAAGGTGGCTTAGCTACTGCTGAGTTACGTCGACAATTACCGCAGAACTTTACCGTGAGTGCATTCTTTGATGCAGGCGCAGTTCAGCAATATAAAAACCTCTATCCCGGCTGGCAAGGTCAGACCAATGCCAACAATACCTACTCATTGATGGGTGCTGGTTTAGGGCTTAAATGGATTTGGGGTGGTTGGAACGTTGCTGGTTCAGTAGCTTGGCAAGTTGGCAAGAACCCGCTCTATAACCAATATGGACAGCCTGTGAATACTGATGGAACCACAACCAACCCACGCGGCTGGATTACTGGTAGCTATACGTTTTAATGATCTGCTAATTAGCTTATAACTACTTAGCCTGCATCATCGTAGGGTCGCTACTGCAAGGTGCGGCCCTTTTATTTTGCGCATAGAGCTGTGCATTTTCCATTCGCTCGTTATTACCCGGATGAGTTGATAAGAATGGAATCGCAGCACCCTCACCTAAGGCATTCATCTTGGCAGCAAATCGGTAACTGCCGCATGGGGAGTAACCCGCTTGCATTGCCCATTGCATGCCCATCTCATCGGCTGAGCGCTCATCGTTGCGACTGAAAGTGAGCCCAACACCCTTGGCAGCATTACCGACTATCAGACCGCTAAAGGGAATGAAGTAACTTGCAATCATACCCAAAGCTTGACTGGTTGCATCGACTGCTGCATCTCGATTCTTGGCATAGTCTGGCTGGGTATGACCCAACTGATGGTGAGCAAGCTCATGACCTATTACAGTTGCCATGACATCGGGATCATTTCCAAACTGCGCAATAAATCCATTAGTAAAAATAATGTAGCGCTGATTGTTTTTTAATTCAGCAAAAGCATTAATCTCGGTTGAATCGGATAAGCCTACAACAAACGGAAATGGCACAGTCTTCATCATGTTCTGACGAACGGCCGCTAGATTTTTTTCAGAGATGTTTGCACTTGGATTTGTATTAGCAGCTTGCCACCAAGCTTCGTTGGGTATTTGTACAGTCATTGGCTTCTTTGCGGCAGTGCACGCAACTAGTAGCGCGCCGCAAAGTACAACTAAGGTATTGCGAGCAAAACCAATACCTAATCCCATGAGTTAGATCAAAATATCTTTAAGGCCGCGCATACCAGGAGAATTGGCGGGCGGTACTGGCACTGGCGCAGCTGGTGCAGGTTGACTTGGGCGCTGGACTGCTTTGGCAGCCTCTTGAAGAGCACGCCTAATGGCATCCGTTGAACCCGCCAAGCTAAAGCGAGTAACACCAAAGGCGCCAGACTGTAATGCAACAGCAAAGCCAATCGTATCGCCTGCTTTGACCGCATTGAGAACGGCATCAAACGGATCGAGAATTTGGAAGAGATTGCCACCAATCTGGGTGCACTGCATGGATAAAGCAGTCGAGACGGTTGCACTATTCATCAAGACTGAATACTTAGCACCTGGTTGGCATTGCAATGCTTGGTGAAGATAGAACAAACATTTATCAGCAGCACAAAAAACGCCAAAAGAGGATTTGGAATCATTGGCCGTATAAGCTTCGGTAGTGTTGCCATTCATATCCACTATCCAGTTTTGATAAGCTACCTTCTCACCTGCAACTGCATGCAGTGATAAGCAACACAAAATGGATAGCAGGAACTGTTTCATGGGAATGAGCTTACATCACAATCTTGGCAGATTCACGCAATTTCTTGACGGTTTCAGCTAAGTACTGCTGCACGATAGCTTGACGCAGCTGTGGCTTAGCCTCATCAAATGTTGGGAATTTAAACGGACGCTTATCATCCACCTTCACAATCACCCAACCACCTTGGGTTTGGATTGGCGCATTCGTAACGGCCCCCTTATTGAGATTGACAATCACGGTAGCCACCGGTGGCACTACTTGACCAGGCAATACCCAGCCAATTTGTCCGCCATTAGCCTTAGAGGCTTGATCGATTGAATACTCTTGAGCTAGCTTACCGAAAAGCTCACCCTTCTGAATGCGACGAATAAGATCAATTGCGTCCGTTTCAGTTGTAACAATAATTTGACTCAAGCGGTATTGAGTAGCAGAAGCACCCTCACCGATAAGTTTACGTTGGCGGTCATACTCTTCGCGAAGCTTTGCATCAGAAATAGGATTTTTCTGAAAATGATTTTCTAAGAAAGCCTGAATCATTAAAGTTTGTTTAAGCTGAGCGATCTGATCGCGGAAATCAATATCCTTATCTAATCCTTGGCGAATCGATTCTTGGGTTAGTAGCTCACGATTGATTAATTCATCTTTGAGTGCGTTCTTGAGCTCTGGTGAATCCTTTTGTCCCTGGGCTAAAGCCGCTTTGACATTAAGGTCTAGTAAACCATTAGTTAATGGTGTGCCATTAACAGTCGCAAAGAA